>OMLJ01083113.1:5679-20724 GCA_900302595.1 Gadiculus argenteus | reverse complement strand
TCTCTCTCTCTCTCTCTCTCTCTCTCTGCGTGTGTGTGTCTTTCGCTGGGAGGAGGAATAGAGTTGAGGTCTTTATGAATGCAGACATGGTCAAAGGTTACACAGGCTTGTTGTCAATGTCATTTAGGTTGACAGACTGTGTGTGTGTGTGTGTGTGTGTGTGTGTGTGTGTGTGTGTGTGTGTGTGTGTGTGTGTGTGTGTGTGTGTGGGGCTTTCAGCTGCCATCAGCTGACCTTGTTTAGACAGTAAGCCTTACAAGAAAGAGAGTAGAGAGAGGTTAGGAGACATATACAGAGAGAGAACGGAAAGAGGAGGGAGAGACATACAGAGAAAGAAGGGTTAGAGGAGAGAGAGACATACAGAGAGAAGGGTTAGAGGAGAGAGAGGGAGAGAGACATACAAAGAGAAGGGTTAGAGGAGAGAGAGAGATATACAGAGAGAATGGAAAGAGGAGAGAGACATACAGAGAGAGATGGAAAAGAGGAAGAGCAAACACTAGAGACGAAGTGAGCACTTAGAGAAAGAAAGAGAGCGAGAGAGAGAGCGCCATGATTAAGGAGGAAGAGAGACATAAGATATAGGGCCCTATCTTGCACCCAGCGCAATTGACTTTCTACACTGACGCATGTATCGTTGCTAGTTTCCACCAGGCGCATGGCTGATTTTCCCCCGCAGCAAACAGGCACCACTAGACTTGCGCCTGGAGAGGCGTGTCGGCAAAAAGCAGAGGTGTGTTCCGGCGGAAATTACACTTATTGCTATTTTAGTGATCTAAAAAATGCGCCACTGCAATTGCGCAACTGATCGCCAAAAACCTGGTTTAAATGTCGTAGCGCAGTCGGTGTTGCTATTTTGGACGTGGCGCTACTGCAACAGCTTACACACACGTAGGATATACACACAACGATTAGCCTAATTCAAATATTATGGTGTCAAAGATTGTTAATATGTGTGTATAACGGCATAGAAATAGCATGTGGATTATGGAAAAAATTATTATGCATTGCGTAAAAAAAATAAATAATAATAATAAACTCGAGCAAAGTATATCCCAGACTAGCGTGTACAAGCCCATAACTTTTAGGATTGATGAGTATGTGATCGTGAGAAAACCGTGAGTGAGTGTTAAAAAGATGAATGAATACGGCCACGCGCAGGTGCGCGCGTGTGTGCGTGTGTGCCATCTGTTTAAACACACGCAAACTAAACACGTAACGCATAACAGTTCATGGCAATTAACAGGGGGGGACATGCATATTATGAACACAAGTCCATAACGATAATGTACACAATACTGCACAAACGATTAATGTTTGTTAATGTATCGCTGCATATCATTAAATAGACCCACAGCGTCCGTATATCATATATATGTTAAGTTCTCTTTGCCGAAGTGTGTTTCTGAAGTTGTAGAAGAAAACGCTTCCGTGTGTGAATTAGGCCTATTATTACTATTATTATTTGAAGTTTGAAATTCATGTGATGATGCGTCTGTCTCAGCGGAGACTGCAAACGCGCTGTCAAAATATCAACTCGTCCACTTCAATGCGCTCATGGCTCTTAAAGGGGATGGGAGACAGAACTCTCATTGGTCTACTGCACGTTACACCCAGAACACGCCTAACGGTAATTAAGATACTTTAGACCAACCTCTTTTAGATTTGCACCGGGCGCAAAAGTAATTTATCCGCCGTCATAATAGTAACATCGCCATAGAGCCGCCCACAACGGTCTTTGCGTTAGAGCACTTTAGAGTTGCGTTTCAGACCATTAAAATAGGGCCCATAGAGATAAAGAGGAGTTGTGGCCATGGGATGTTCGACGGACAGCAGGGGAGAGTGACAGCCCAAGGTTTATACATGACTGCAGAGAGAGAGAGAGAGAGAGAGAGAGAGAGAGAGAGAGAGAGACTATGAAACTCGAGTTATGTTTCATCGACTCGACTATGAGACTATGACCTCACCCCGAGGTGAGGGTTGAGTCAGAGGAGGGACCAGAGCATTGATGATGATGATGATGATGATGATGATGATGATGATGATGGGTATGAAGGCTCTTTCACAGACTCTTTCTCCTCTCCTTCCCTCATTGATCCTTCCTTCCTTCCCTCCTTCCTATTCCTCCTTACTTGTTCCTTGCTCTGGTGCCGTTGGTTTGCCGTTAAATCGTTTTATTTATTTCTCAATGCTCACTTCTTCTTCTCCTTCTCCTTCTTCTTCCTCCCTCTCTTTTGCTCTCTCCTCCGCCTCGGCCTGTTTAACCTGCGGACCCCAGTTTTCCCGGGACATCACGGCTCTGGTAAGCCACGCACGGCCATTTTCTGTTCTTCAGTTCCTTTTCTATTCTCACATTCATTGCGTTTTGTTTCTTGCTGTGTGCATTTCACTGTGGATCTAGCTGCCTCGTGTCTCGGAAATTGTTATGAGCTCTCAAAAGGTTGGTTTCCAGTTATGGATAACGTATCGAACATTTTGGAATTGATCAATGTGCCTGGGAAATGCTAGAATATGCCATGGAAAGTGTTTCGCTAAAACACATTTCCTATGTTCAGACACAGAAAACGTAGAAGTTGCACAGTTGTCTGTCAAAGGTTTATGAGGCAGCTAGCAAAGCTTTGTAAGGAGATACTCCTGTGAGATGGGAGTCAACGTTCCGTGAGCACAGCTTTGGAAAATGTCCTGGAAAATACCTGGAAAACACAAAGAGTGGGAACCCTGTTCTGCTGCATTTGGCTTGGGTTCAGGTTAGTCGCTCGATGCCACCACATAGTCCGGTCCAACAACCACTGACCAAGCACAGGGTTCACTTCTCAGGAATCCCAGCTTGTGTTAAGTGACCAGGGCTCTGGTGCGGCTTGTGGTTTAAGTGCTGTTGAGCTGGAGCCGAACCCGGGCTTTGTTTCCTGGGCTCCCAGTGATGCAGCTGCTCACAAACGACTGACTGCAATGATAGATTATCCTCCCCGCTGTGGGAGAGATGCTTCAGTGGATACGTCAACGCCATTGAGTTGTATTGGCTCCCTGTGAGCGCTCAGGCAGGTGTTGAAGGACCAATCCCACTCCGAGGTGTACTTTCCTAGTCATGCAGGAGCTGGAAGCTACAGTGACTGCAGAAGCTGTGCCTCCGAAGACAGGGAAACAGACAGACTTAATCTCTCAGATCTCCGTAAAGCTCTGACTCCTCCAGCATTCATATCCAGGAAGCACTCTCTGCCCTGCTCTGAGTCACATGGGTTCTGGTCCTTTTTTTTCATAATCTATGCAAATGGAGAGGTGGGGCTTAGCGTCAGACAGCAGGCTGCCTGTATAAAGCAACCTGAGACCTCCAGGTAGAGTGATATTGATCAAAGTCCAACACCAGCAGCAGCAGCAGCACCACCCCCTCCCCTCCCTTTAATTTGTTTAAGAGCTCTCACTCGGAAGAGGCTGGCCCTTTAAACTCATTCAATAGTGGATTAGGCAGACTTTCCCTGAAGTCCAGAGGGACTTGTGTGGTAGCTTTCGCCAGTCGGTCTGTCATTGCGAGGTTAGCGCTGGCGGCGGCGGTGTTGGTGTTAGCGCTCTGAGGGATTCCGGTGTTGGATGGACGTGGCTTAGTGTTTAGCATGACAGTGGACCAGCCGGCGGTGCTGGCGGGAGCCTCCCCCGGCAGACCCAGACGCCGGTCCTTCATCCTCTCCTCCTGTCTCGGAGCCCGCTCACCGGGCCCCAAGGTGGGTAACGCCAGGGCCCGGTTCTGGGTCCAACTGCCCGGTCCTCATTCTGGACCTAGCACTTTTTTTTGACTGTCCACTTTCCGGTTAATTCTTCACCTTCTTTCTTCATCGTGGTGGTTATTCCTCGTTTGATCCTCGGCCCGTCTGTGTTTTTGTGTGTGTTTTCTCGAGGGGAACTGTGAAACACTGTTGAATTCCTGTCTTTTGTGTGGCACTTTGGGTTCATTGTACTGAGTAACTTGTGGCCTGTTTCCCTGCTGCTAGAGGGGCAACAGCGTTTATGGCTATTGACAGTCTGACAGTTGTTGTGGAATTTAGTGGAAGTGTGTTTACACTGCTGATAACCTCATCACCCATACCCAATTACACAGTAGCTTTCGCTTATCAGATTCTGCATTTTTTACTGGCTGAATAACACAATGTAATATAACAATATATAATATCAATAATATAATCAAAATCATCTGTTGGGTCAATCGCAGTTTCAACCAACTGACTATTTTGGGCTTGAAAACAAGGTCTGAATGAGTAATAATAAGGGAATTATCTTGAGGTTATGGTTTCTTGATGATGATTGTGTAGATGGTTAGTTACATACTTGTTATATACTTTGTGTTTTTTTGTTTTTGTGTCTTAACCTGCCTTTTTCTCTCTCTGAGTCATAATAAGAATCAAAGAGGTCCTGCTAGTATACAGTACTACACACGCTGTGACATCATATCCTGCTATGATGATGATTATAACAACAACAATAACAACAACCATCTCCTGATCTCTTCCAGGCGTACTCCCAGGATACATACCTCAAAGGCCACGAGGCGTACAGCGGGAACGCCCGCCACATCCCCGCGCCACCCCCCCTATGCTACCCCCGGATAGAGGCCAAGGCCCAGGCCTCGGAGGACGGCCCGACGCCCCTGGAGACGGAGCCCCCTGCGGCCCCTCAGCCCCCTGCTGCTCCCCAGCTCTCCCCGAAGACACAGACGGTGGTGTGCGTGTGGAACGAGAGTGTGAGGACGGTGTTGGTGACCCCTGACCCGGGGGACGGGGGTGGTCGGCCGGCGATACGGGCAGGGCCCAGCCACCGGACAGAGGAGAACCGGTACGCGGCCTCGCCGCAGGCCGACCCCGAACCGGGCTCCACCAATCGCGGCACAGTAGCTACGGCGACCCTCATCGGGGCCGGCTCAGTCCGGCCAACGGGCTCTGCGGTGGGCGCGGGTTCCAGACCACCCTTGTCCGAACGTGACTCCCCACCGTCCAAAGCCGCCACCCCAGGCCACTACCACTACTCCCCCTCGTCCCCGGCGGCATCCCCCTCCCCCCGGCAGAACATCGATTGGAGGAACTACACCACCTACAAGGACTACATCGACGCCAAGCGGTTGCACAGCTACGGCAACCGCACCATCCAGGAGCGCCTGGACAGCCTGCGCGCCGCTGCCAGCGGCAGCTCCGCCTACTCCCTGCCGGCCACGCCCTCTCCACCCGGCTACGCCCAAAGGGGACAGGTGCTGAGCTCCCAGGTCCGACGGAGGAGCACCTCCCACGACCGAGGGACGGAGGTCGGTCGGCAGGGGGCCGCCGTCACGCCCTCACTACGTAGCACTTCCCAGGAGAAAGTGAGGGCGGGCGGAGGAGGAGACGGAGCATGGAGAACCGCCCCTGCCCGGACCTGGTCTCGCAGCCTCTCCCATGACACTTTGCACTCTACGACCCCAACGGGGGAACCCACACCCCGGGCCAGATCCTGCGACTTCCTGGGACGCCGTCCCGGGGAGACGGGGGCGGGCGTGGTCCCTGGGGACCAGGTGGGATGCAGCCGGCCTGGGCAGGAGGCCCGGCTGCTGCTGTGCCAGGGGGAGGAGGCCAGAGCCAACCGGTCAGGGGCCAGCCTCAGAGCCCTGCCCCCGGCACCTGGCTTCCTGAGCGGGCAGGAGAAGGAGGGCAGAGGGGCGGTCCGCTCCAGCTCTGTGTTTACTAAATGCCTGACGGACCCTGTGCTAGCGGTCAGCAGACCCTCCCGCCTGCCCGTCCACAGCTCAACCGCCTCTGAGCAGTCGCCTTCCGACCCCCCTGTGGACCACCCCAAAGACCAAAGAGCCGTTGTCATGAGCAACCTGGCCCACACCTCGCTGCAGCACCTGCAGCTCCGGGGACGGGCCGACAGCCTGAAGATGGATAGCAGGCAGGAGGGGGCGGGGCCGGTGCCCAGGTCCTCTTCCTGTTCAGGCTCCGCCTCCAAGCTGCCCCTCCAGAGGCCGCTGCAGAGCGTGGCCGTCTCTTCCCCTTCGGGCCTCGCCAACAGCCCCGTGACCCTGAGGTCGAAGGTCAAAGAGTTCTCCAACGGGGGCTCCACCAGCACGCCCACCGTGCGGACCGGCGCTGCGCCGGCCACGGCAGGTGTCGGCGGTGTGGCCGTGGTCATGAGGAGGAAGGAGAACCTGGGCCTGCTGCCCCTCCGCCCCCCGTCCTACATCCTGGCGGTGAACGACGTGAGAGTGGCCTCCTCCTCCTCCTCCTCCCCCCCGTGCTCCTCTCAAATGGGGAGGTCCTGCCCCACCATCGGAGGCGTTGGCAAGCAGACCTACCTGCCCGCCGACTCCCGGCGGGAGCTGCTGGGCCGGAGGCTGGGGGAGGCACGCCGCGTCCTGGGCTCCAACGACCTCAACGACTCACTGGACTCCATCCCCTTCATAGGTGAGAGACGCCACTGCACTGTACCACCGCACTGTCCTATCACACACTGAAGTACACGGCACTGTCCAGACAGAGCTAACACACACACACACACACACACACACACACAGGGGGTGTTTCCTTTTTGGGAAATACCTTCAGCATTGGTGGAGGACAAAGAAAAGGCAAAGGATTAATCTAGTGGACATTTTTATCTGAAGGGTCAGTGGAGTCAGACAAAGGTCTTTTAGGAGCAGGCAATGGTAGATCACCATCCCAGAGAACAGCCTGTGCACTACGCTGCCCTGCGCTGTGATACATGTCCATGTGCAGAATCTCATGGTGTTTTGTGGAATGACCTCAGAGCACTTAGAACTGACCATGACATCATGGGACGAAAGGGAACACGGCGACATTGCGACGTGTTCACACATTCACCTTTAGGCATCTGAAGCGAACACTCCTGTGTTCGCTTCTGTGCTACACACAGAAACCTACATTGTGAGTGCACACAATCATGCAGGCACACACACACACATACGCACACACGCACATAGACACAGACATACACTCACCTTCTCCACGCCCTCCCAGCTCTCTTCCTGTTTAGCCTCTCGTATTTCCTATAATCAAATATAATGTGTGAAATCCGATCGGCTCTCTCTGTCAAAAACACACAGAGCTTCTACTGGAGACCGGTCAAGTGGAGAACATAGAGTTCCACCCCTTCTAAAATAATTATTCCAAATATATACAGCAGTGGCGGCTGGTGGTTTTTAAAGTGAGGGAGGAAGGACTGCGCACTTGGTTGCCATTGGCCTGCTTCACTGTCAGTGGCGTATGGTGAAATAAGTATGTGAGACTCAAGTTGTTTCAGGGTGTTTTGGTGAACTACAATCTAGCAGGGAGAGATAATTATGTGAATAAAATGTATACAAAACCACCAGTGGCAGTATTGTACTTTAAAAGCTGGTGGGCAGCATGTCTGGACTACAGGAAGGAAAGGATGCAAACACAATTAGTCAAATCAGTC
The DNA here is from genome assembly GCA_900302595.1 of Gadiculus argenteus. NCBI lineage: Eukaryota > Metazoa > Chordata > Actinopteri > Gadiformes > Gadidae > Gadiculus > Gadiculus argenteus. The sequence continues at coordinate 13,296 of OMLJ01083113.1, read as the reverse complement.
CTACTCTTGATTTTTAAAACTAAATAGCCGCGCACCGCTCGGTGGAAACGAGTCGACAGACTGAGCGGGTTCAGTGGAAACGAGCCGACAGACTGAGTGGGTTCAGTGGTTCTCGACAGACTGAGCGGGTTCAGTGGTTCTCTACAGACTGAGCGGGTTCAGTGGTTCTCGACAGACTGAGCGGGTTTGGTGGTTCTCGTAGCCTAGACTGGAGGGGATAACCCCTCCCTCCCTCCACAGCCAGGGCTCCTGTTGATTGGTTCATAGCGCTGCCAGTACTCCTTATTTGTGGCCTATTAGCGATTCAGATTCCTGAGCTAGTCCCGCCCGCTCACAGGAGGTTGTTCCTCCTCTCTCTCGTTGACCGCCACTCATTCCACCGGCCGCTAGTAATTTCGGAGAACTTAATGATTGTGTGCGTAGGCTGAGGGAGGACGTTCCTCCCTGAAGTAATTGTCAATAGGCGATAGGGGGCGCTAATGTCCCGTTAACCAGAGAAACGAACATTACATGTACAAAGGCATTCAAGTAGTCATATTTAAGGGAATTAATTCATTACAGTAGTCTGGGCAATCTAAATTTTTTATTCTCAACAATGTTAAGGAGGATCTTCCTCCCTCTCCTCACTGGAGAAGCCTCCACTGACACACTGGTACAAAGTAAAGCAGTTGTGCAGGTACTACAGTACCACAGGGTTATAGTGCAATAAAAAAAGCTTGTAAGATTACAGCTTAAAAAGATGTAAGATAGAATAGTGCTTTATTTATTATTAGTTAGTTATGCCTTGGTACGGATTGGCGGTGCTGCTGTTTCAGCGGTGCCGTCTGAGGTCGGTACGCTTGGCGTCGCGTGTGTGCCCCGCCCCATTGTTGATAGGCTAGGCTGTGTACCAATGGGATTTAGTATCTCCCAGTGTCTCTCGGCTGGGCGTCGATTTGCCCGCACCACCACACCATCCTCACCCCCATAGAAAATATTACGTCATCATTATACAGTAGAATCTGAAAACGTACTTCTAATCTAGTTTGTGGTCCACTCTCTGACGCTTCATACAACCCGAGGGGCCACTGGTTACCGTACTCCTCCACACGCCTCAAATCCAATCAGATCAACCCTCAGAGCTCTCTGTGGTAACGGGGGGCTTGGTTGGTGGTTGGAGAACGTCTGCTCTTGAGACCGCATCACATGGTTCAGGCCGAGCCATTACACAGGCTGATACACCCAAACAACCAATAAAGAAGGGGCTTCCGGGCCCTTGTAGGAATGTAATCGTGCTAATCAGCTCCATCTCCTGGTTTCTTGCCTGATCTCAGGGTTTGTTTGGACGGACACAGTGTGGGAAATATCCCCACGGTTCAGTAACTCTACTAGTTCAGTAACTAACTACTTACTGAACTTTAGTTTACCCACCAACACATGATCATAACCATATGGCAAACTAAAATGAATTAATTAATAAAATAATAATTGTTTTATGTGGAGGAATTGCCATAATTAGACTTCATTATAATGTTGTTGTTTTTTTATATAGAAACAGGTCTATAAACATTTGTATCAGTTCTATACAGATAACACAATGCTTACAGAAGCTCCATTTCCATCTCAAGTATTTAGCTGTACGGGGTTGTAGACACTTTAATACACTCTATTTCTTGTAGGGTCGTCATATTGTCGTTTTGTTCTGACACTTCACACAATGACGCGGTGTGAATTACCTCATAATAGTGTGATGTGGCTTGTGTGTGTGTTTGTGTGTGTCTGGTGTAGATTAACATAAAGCTATGCCAGTGTGTGTCATGACGGCCATTCAGACGGTAATCCAACCTGTTTCTAATTAAACAGTGATAGCAGAATCACTCTGTTATCTGCAAAGTTGGAACCCGGAACCTACTGCCTCCCCCTCCGCTCCCCTGGAGCTCAGGGCGGGGCCTGAAGGCCCGACCACTGAGGTCAGGTAGTAAACTGGGTTTCTAGACACCTGTTTATAGCAGGCCTATAAAAGGGACTCACAGCTGAAAGTGATGAAAACAAGAGTAAAGTGCTGTTTTTATCCGGAACGATTTTTAAGTGAGGCTGGCACTAATCAAAGCCTACAATCGATATGGAGCCACTTAGAAGTACTTCCAAAGGACTGCAGCAAGTTTAAACAAGAACATTACAACCACAGGATCATATTGACATATTCAGCCTTGTGTTCGGACTGACAGCCGATGCCAGTATCAGCACATTCCTGCATTTAGAGGAGTTCACGAGAAGTGTATCCGGTCCCCATATGCACTTTATAATGAATGTGCGTGTGGTGTGTTTTGGCCCCCATATGCACTTTATGATAAAATGTGTGTGTGGTGTGTTTCGGGCCCCCATATGCACCGTATAATGAAATGTGTGTTCCAGTCCCCGTATGCACCTTATGACGCATTTCCACCCGAGGGTTAGGGCTGTGCGATATGATCAAAATATCATATCCCGATATAGGTCATTCATTATCCCAATAACGATATATATCACGATATAGCACATTTTCTGTAAATTCAATGAATAGTTCATATTAAATGATCACATGGAAAGGCCTATAGGGATAGGCGCTACGTCATCATGTAAAAAAGAAAACACTTCCGTGTCCTATCGCTAGTTTCTATAACAGTAAAATGGTGCAGTGCTGTGTCCCATGTTGCAATAACAGAAACAACATGAACAAAACAATCTCTTATTACCGATTTCCCCTCGACGAAAAAGAGAAAACAAGATGGGTGAAGTTGATACGGTAAGTTTGATCTCAAATGATGAACAATAATAACAGGTTATTGTAGGAGTTAAGACCCTTTTGAACAGACTTCGGGATTTCACTAAAGTAGGCTGTCACTGTGTAAAAGGTAACCGGTTCCTGCGTTGTAGCCATTGTTGTTTGCGTGTCCTAAAAATGCGATAGGACACGGAAGTGATTCCTGACGTCACACTAGCCATCCCTATAAAGACTTTTCAATGCTGCTGTAGGGAGTTTGAGCAAAGGTGACCGTAACGTAGCTAAAGTTGTTGTGTTCGTGACGTATGTTTTACAGCTCATTTCAAAACAAAACCATTTTGCATGTTAAGTGCATTTCAAAAAAAAGGAAGGAAGGAAGTCATCTTGCAGCTACCTGCAGCAGTTCTTTGCCCCCTCCTCTCTTCTCCACGTCCATCTCCAGGCAGCGAGACAGGAAGGACCTGAACACCGGGGACAACTTCTCGGGGCTCTGGAGCTCAGGCGTCCCGTTGGTAGCGATCAAATACAGAGCCTGCGAACCGCACCGCACCGCAGCGTTTACAAAACACCACAAGAATGGAAGCAGCAATAACAAAAATCAACTGAGGACAAATTTCAGCAACTGGTTGACTGATTAAAACCAGCTTAGGCTTCTCCAACACACGAGCATGCTGCTAATAATCCTTATTCAGATTCTTCATGAGGGGCTCACCCTCAGGGGGTTCTCGTTGAGGTAGGGCGGCTCCCCCTCCACCATCTCGATGGCCATGATGCCCAGTGACCAGATGTCCACCTTGGGCCCGTAGGCCTTGCGGGTCACCACCTCCGGGGCCATCCAGTACGGCGTGCCCACCATGGTGCTGCGCTTGCTCTGCTCAGGGGTGATCTGAGCGCAGAAGCCAAAGTCAGCTAGAATGGGGAGAGAGCGAGAGAGCGAGAGAGCGAGAGAGAGAGAGAGAGAGAGAGAGATTAATTTCTTCCACGATTGGGCGGTAAAATGCCCAGTAGGATTGATTGCATCACAACAGACCGAGACAATATTGACTGTATGGTCAGTGCCTTAACAGAGACGCATGGCCACGGCCATCAATAATGGAGTTAGCTCGCTCACTCAGCTTGACGGAGCCGTCCATGCCCAGCAGGACGTTGTCACTCTTGATGTCCCTGTGGATCACCTGGTTGGCATGGAGGAACTCCAGCGCCTGGAGACACTGGATACAGGGGGAGGAGAGAGAGAGAGAGTGAGAACGAGACACCCATGTGGAGGGCACTGCACTGCCGTTAAGGACGTCCAGTGGTTCTCTCATGGGTGTATGCCAAATTCACTTGAAGGGTGAACCACGCTGTTCTCAGGATGCCACACTGCCACTGCGGAGCAGGGGCTTGAACCAGGATCGGAAGTGCTATACATTTCTGAAATACTTTATTTACGAATCACGACAGTATCCAGTTTAAAGCAAATTGACTTGTTATTTTTATTTAGCATCAGGCTGTAAATGAAAATGTAAATGTAAATGAGCTGTCAAACACCCCGTCAGCTGGCCTATCCTGCCCCCTAGTGTGTCCACCGCAGCATATCTTATCATATGATTGGCACGAGTATTTGAGTGTTTCAAGCAGTCTATTTCCTCTGATTGGCTACCACTCCAATGCACTGAAAAACTCAGTTACAGTCTCTCTTCAACACACACTGCAGCTAGGGTTGCCAGATTGGGCGGGAAATATGGCACAATCTGTCAACCCTGGCGGTGAATTGCATTGCGTACCCGCATCCGACAAGTGTGAAGGCTCGTGGGGTCTCCGTAGTGACAGAGTCGGATTACGGAGACGGAGAAGTATAAACTAGGCTTTACAGTCTCTCCCCAACACACACACACACTGCTCAGTTACAGTCTCTTTGCACACACACACACGTTACAGTCTCTTGTACGTACCTCTCGGCACACGGCAGCAATCTGGGCCTCATCCATGCAGGTCTCTGTGACAACGTCCGTTAGAGAGCCACCGGCCAGGTACTCCATTACGACAAACAGCTCATCTCCGACAAGAAAACTGGACGGACACAAACACACACCGGGTTAATGTGGACAGGGCCTCAATAGGCCTACTCGTGCCTTTATGTTCATGTCGTGCGTGCACAGCACAGGCGAGGCCGTTCAGCCCAACCACCCATACCTGTCAAGGAAATTGACGATATTGGGGTTCTTCATCTCTTTCATGACCAAGATCTCATTGATGATTAGCTCCTTCTTCGGCTGCTTCTGCAGGTTGATCTGTTTGATGGCCACCTACACACAGACACACACACTTTGTGCTTAGTATTTGTGTGTTTGTGTAGAGAGTTTGACTACACAAGTGGCTTTGTGTGGCGCACTCTCACCTCTTGGCCTGTAGCGACATCTATGGCCGTGTAAACAGTACCAGAGGCCCTGAGGGGGAGGGAGAATAGATTGTCTTCATCGTCACAAAAGTTGAACAAAGATACATCCCAGATATTACAGAATATAAACAGTGTGATATTTGATTGGATTTTCACTCACCCCTGGCCAATCTTTTCGTAGCGCATGTACTTTTTCTTGGGATCTCCGATACTGACGATGGTACCTGATGAGGGATGTTTCAGAGAGAGTTTTGTCTGTCTGTTTCGGGTCCTGCGTGTTGCATGCGAGTCTCTGAGTCTGCGTGTGAGTGCGTGTGTTTGTGTTTGTGTTTGACATACGGAGCTTCTCCATGATCTCTTCGTCGGTCATCTTTCCGCCCTTCTTCCTCAGCTTGTCTGCGTTCTTCTCACCCTCGGGTGCCGGGAGCGGGTCGATCACCGACCGGGTGTACACCTGCATTGGGACCACAGGAAGTGACATCACACTCTCGACTCCCCTCTGACCATTCTTCTTCTTCTTCCTTCATTTGAGGAGGGGTTCTCCCTCCTAACTATCTGACGGGAGTCCCCCGTCCCGCACACCTACCGATTTAGTGTGTTCCGGTCTCGGGGCCACGATCGGGGGGGGGGCTTCATCGTCATCATCATCACCGCCGCCCTTGCCGCCACCTGCCGGCGAGGTTTTGCCTGCCTGCTTGCCTGGCTGTAACCATGCCAACAAAAACAACAGGTTACAGTCAGCCCTCAGTGTAACGCACAAGTGAAATACGTGGATGGGATATGAAGTAAAAAGAAGTACTCACCGACTGTGGGTCTTTATCTGGAAACAAACAAAAGTAGAGAAAATATGAGGTTGGGATGAGAAACCTGCTCCTATGTTCTATATGGCCTTAACTTGGGTTCAATATAATATGGCCTTGTTTCAACAACAAGGGTTAATGGTGGTTTCGTAAACCCGTAGCGTCAAACACAGTCCACACTTCATAGTCATTCAAGCGGAATCTATTGAATCTAGCAAATCTATTGAAGTATAGGGAGGCGTAGATATAGCGGCCCACAGTTCTTGTTTGCTAAATGACCTCATCACTCTACGACTGCACTAGTTAATCTAGTGCATTGGATGAAAAGATTGGATTCACCCGATCAGATGTTAAAGATGTTTTTCATCCAAAAAGTGTCACCAAGTTGCCCTGCTTCATAACCAGTAGGTAACCAACCCCCTTGTATTTACAACTTTCATGCCCACGTTTTCTTATTAAATCTCAGTGTTCAAATTCGCACCCTTCTGACCCTTTGAATAAAAAAGGGGGACATGAACGTTGGACCGACCTGAGGCGGAGAAGCTGAGGTATTTCTGCTTCCCGCTGGACGAGTCGTAGAACTTCAGGATGTCCAGCACCGCCTGAGGGTTCTGCTTCTGTTCCAACTTAGTGATGTTGGAGGTCTGCAGTAACCGGGCCCACTGCTCCGGCATACCCTACACAAACACAGGTGCAAACACACACACACACACACATGTATACATACACAGAGACACACACAGGACGGTCCATGCAAACACTGATGGAGAATATTCTCTCTTGATTACTAGTCTAAGTAAAAAGCATGAACAGAATCCCACACACACACACACACACACACTTACTGTGAACTCCCCTGTGACTGCATCAAAGCCAACATGGATGGTGTGTTCAAAGTCAGAGGGGGAGGAGATCTCAGGCCTGTCCTTGTCACGGTCCTTCTTCCTCCCGCCTAAAGAGGTCACATGACATCAAAGGGGGAAGCGGCACGGTGACCGGAGGCCAACGTGTGCCAACACAGCCCGATGCATAGAGGGCACAAACACACTGTCTGATCATTGTGTAGTGCAACACAAAAAAATAAATAGACATTTAAATAGACTAATTGTTTGCATTTTTATGCTGTATGATAGAGTGAGAGAGACAGGGAGGTATGGGAGACACAGGGGAAGACATGCAGCAAAGGACCACTGGCAGGCATCTAACTCGGGTCCCCTTTAAGGTACTGGGACTTAAAGAGGACATGTTATCAACCAGGTGTGAGTGTGATAAGCCGTTTTGAAAATGTGCAGCTTCTGATATCACCTAGTGTCCACCTAGATGTATGCTGGATAGATCAGTCTACCAGCCTACCCAGTGGACTGTAGCAAACGTTGCTCATCTATCCGTCATACATCTAGATGGACACGCCCACCTGTGATGTCAGAAGAGGCAGATTTTCGAAACGGCTTGCAACGGCTAATCCCACTCACACCTGGTGGTGTAACATGTCCCCCTTTAATGGTACGCACTCTACCCGGTGCGCCAAGAATCATATTGTTTTAACGGAGCAAAGAATACAAAGGGTACAGCTGGGCGCATCTTTAGTGCTCAAGCCTATTTGGGACACAAACTGTTAAAAGCATTGTTCTGCGCCTTTTTTCCGACACTGCCTGGTGTGCTAGCGAGAGCCGTCACTTACGGTTTGACCATCA
>OMLJ01082795.1:0-10636 GCA_900302595.1 Gadiculus argenteus | reverse complement strand
CTAAAGGGGTAGTTCGGGACATATTTGGACCTCATTTCCAAGTGAGCCAGTGTGTTATTTATCATTGGAGACCGTTTTCAACACTTTCATTTAGTCCTTCTAGTTGCAGAAAACGCTTGTGCTAGGCTAGCGCAAGTCGAGGGGATCTGCTAGCCTGCCAATAAAAACAGTTTTACCCACTCCACAGTACACCCAAGGCAAACCAATTATAACGCCAGACTGTCTATGTAAATGTCTGTGTTGATAGAATAATGTTAGAAATAAACTTACCATTGCATTACATTTAGTTTATAATCCCTGTATTTGGAAGCAGGCTATGGCAGCGGCGGACTGATATTAACCTGGAGTGTGCTTCTCTGTTTACCTTTACCAGAAAGTAGTCCCCCAAAATCTAATGTGATCATTGCGATACAAGGATAGTTTTATTTCTAATATTATTCTATCAACACAGACATTTACACCGATATTCGGGCATTATAATTGGTTTGACTCGGGTGTACTATGGAATGGGTAAAACTGTTTTTATTGGCAGGCTAGCAGATACCCTTGACTTGCGCTAACTTAGCATCAGCAATTTCTGCAACTAGAAGGACTGAATGAAAAGTGTTGCAAACGGTCTCCAATGATAAATAACACACTGGCTCACTTGGAAATGAGTTTCGAATTTTTCTTTTTTTAATTTTTTTTCTTTTTTCATTTTCTTGGCTAAAGGACATTGAACGTTCCTGTCTGGAAACTCCAGACGTCATTGCAGAGACTTCATCAGATAGTGATGGATCCACATCTGATAAAGACTATGCACCTCATAAAGCAGAAATCAGTGATGGATCCAGCACTGACGATGATTATACACCTCATCAACTCACTGCATCAACTTCCTCAACTTCCTCAAGGTATAAGGACAGTACAGAGAGTGTTGCACAACACATAGACTGTGCTGAAGATGGAGACGGGGCTGCTTCCAAGAGCACATCAGACACTGTAAACCCAAACCCCAAAGACATTTCCACCAACAAAAATTACTGTTATGTCTGCAATATCCCTCAGTCTAAGATTGCACGGCACCTTAAAAAACATGAAAAAGTAGAACCAGCTATTGCTGAGGCATTCATGTTTCCTCCACATTCAAAAGAGAGAAAGAGATTGCTCGAAAAGCTCCGTAACCGAGGGAATTACCAACACAACCAAACGGTTATGGAGAATCAGAGTGGACCTCTGAAAGTAAAAAGAAGACCGGGAAAAAAACAGCCACTAAACAAAAAAATGTATGTTCATTGTTTGTATTGCAAAGGTATGTTTGTACGTAAAGAACTGTGGCGCCACATGCGTAGATGCCCTTCAAAAACTGCAACAGACACCGAAGCAACTGGTCAGAGCAAAGTTCTTGCACTGGTTGATGTTGCAGAGGCAACATCTTCCAAAGCTATCTCTCCTGGTTTCTGGAAGGTCCTTGGGAACATGAAACAGGACGACATTGCATCTGTTGTCCGGAACGATTTTCTCATACTGCAACTCGGTCAGTCTTTTTACAATAAACACGGCAACGATCCAACAAAAAATGAATATATACGACAGAAGGTTCGAGAAATGGGGAGGCTCTTGTTGAGCCTGAGAAAAAATCATTCAATTTTTAGTTTTGAAGATGCTGCAAAACCAAACCATTTTTATAAAGTCATTGAGGCTGTGCGAGATGTTGCAGGCTTTCATGAAGACACGCATTCATATCACACTCCGAGTCTTGCTTTGAAATTAGGGCATTCCCTAAAAAAGATTGGGGATATTATGATCTGCAGGGGTATTGCAGCAGAAGATGACAAAATGATCAGCGCAGCTGAACGATTCCAAGCTCTCTGTACAAAAGAATGGACTGAGCTTGTCTCACACACCGCTCTTGCAACTTTGAACAAAGCAAAGTTCAACAAACCGTCAACAATACCATTTACTCAGGACGTGCAGCGGTTCCACCAGTACCTGGAACAAAAATCTGCTGACGCTGTAAAAAATTTAACAGAGAATGAGTCTCCACAGGCATATGCCGAACTTGCCAGGGTAACTCTTGCGCAAATAATTATATTCAACAGACGTCGTGCAGGAGAAGTGTCGAAAATGAAACTGGAGTCTTTCAAGAAAAGAGACAAGACTGAGCTCCATGAGGACATAGCTGTTGGTCTCACACCATTTGAACGAAAACTGACCAGGCACTTCAGCAGGGTAGAAATAATGGGAAAAAGAGGGAGAAAAGTTGCTCTTTTGATGAACCCTGAGGTTGTCACTGCAGCAACACTTCTTGCAAATAAAAGAGATGCATGCAATGTGCACAATGACAACCCCTTCCTATTTGGAAGGTCACAGTGTCCCTCCACAAGCTTCTACAGGGGGCAGGACTGTATCAGGATGTTTGCCAGTCAATGTGGAGCAAAGAATCCAGAATATCTAAGGTCAACGCATCTTCGTAAGCATGTAGCGACACTCTCCCAGATTCTCAACTTGAAGAACAATGAGCTGGACCAACTGGCAAATTTTTTAGGGCATGATATTCGAGTCCACAGAGACTTCTATAGACTCCCAGAGGCAACAATTGAAATGGCGAAAATCTCAAAGCTTTTGCTTGCCATGGAGAAGGGATCTCTAACGAAATTCCAAGGAAAATCTCTTGATGAGATTGAGATTGAAGGCGAGTACTTTTTATTTTTTATCTTTATTTTTAATAGCTTGTTACAGTTACATCATGCATTACAGGTAGTACAATACATTAAAGGAACAAGAAATTCAATAACAAGTCTGGAATGGAGAATTTTATAGAGAACACTTTGTGAAAGATGATAGTAGTATTATGATATTATTATTAATTAGTAAATAATACAATGTATGAAAATTATGTGTTCATCAACATGCTTTTCTTTAGATGAACTGGAACCGATTGATGGAGATGCTGAAGATGATGAGGACAATGATGGAGACAGTGACGATGATGGGGAAGATGATGGAGATGAAGTGGCAGAACCTGTCCTTGGACTGCAGGGTATGTAACATATGTATTCTTCGAAAATGCAGTGAAGGGTTCAGTGTCTAACATTGGAGTACACATTCTATGTGAATTCCACATTTGTGGCTTTATTATTGCTTTATATAAAAGGGAGCTACATCTCAATATATTGTAAGAGTTCAATGCTTCTATGAACCACAGCCTCAATAATGAATGTAGTTAATTGACCTCTTGATGAAAACTCCAATTTATCTTTGTAAAGGTCTGTCTGTGTCTGCTGTCTGTGCCCTGTCTGTCTGTCTGCCTGTGTCTCTGCTGTGTCTCTGTCTGTATCCTGTCTGTCTCTCTGCTGTCTGTGTCTTGTCTGTGTCCTGTCTGTATGTCTGTCTGTCTCTCTCTGTCTGTGCCCTGTCTCTCTGTCTGTCTGTGTTCTGTCTGTCTCTCTGCTGTCAGTTTCCTGTTGTCAGTCTGTCTGCATTAGAAAACATGGCTGTGTGTGGAGTGGTGCTGAAATCTTATGCATTGTGTCATTTCTTTAGCAATTGTCAAGTAGCGTAACTTACAACTTGATTCACAAATTGCAAATGGGGAATCTGACTTGGCTGCAGCTTAAAAAAATTGAGTCAAAAGGTCATCTGTAAAGCTTTCAATTAATAAATGTGCCTTTTCAAAAGTGAAGATAACTTAACTGCTGTAATAATTCATATTATGGCAAGCACTACTCAATTAAGTTGTAGTAGTAGTTATGGTATCCCTGATGTCCAAAATTTGACAGATACTGTATGTATGTATAGCAGAGCCACCAGGATGACCCTATTTATTTATTTATGAGTATTTTATTATCCACCTTGTATATTGTGAACCGGTGTAACAAGTGAATGTCTGCAGTGTGGAATCAATAAAGTCAATCTTATCTTATCTGAACAAATATGCATGTCAGGATCATGCTTAAATCGCAAAACTAAAATCACATCCTGAAAACATTTAGACTCCATTACTTTTGTCATCATTACTTTGATTGATGACACAGGCCTGTTTTGCTTTCTCTTGAAAATGTAGGGATGGAGAATCCTGAGGAGATCACCAGCTCAGAAGGTAATGTGTGGGAATACCACAGATTTTTCTTTATTTTTATTTCATTGGAGGTACTACTAAAGAATTGGTTTGGAGTTTTATTCTTACAAAAGGTATTTTTTGTTTCTGTAGAAAAAACGAATCAGCTGAAAAATCAGAGTGAGGTCACCGGCTCTAATGGTAGGTCTCCAGTCATTCATAACTTTTATTTTGTACTTCAAATGTTGTACTACTGTCAGTCTTAGTTTCAGGTAGGGCCTGAATGTCATGTGCTTTGGCTTAATTTGAAGGCCTATGCACACAGCCATCTACTTATCAATATCACTTTGGGTATCATGGTTAATTGGTTTTGTTGTCAAAGATGAAAAGATTTGTGTTATTTTATGTTTTTTGGATATAATTGTATCACTGGAGATACTTAAATTTATTTTTAGATGTTTTAGTTTTAGACATTGAGTGATAAAATGTGCCTCTACAATGTATATGATTCAAAATAAAAGTTACATTATTGCATAGCTTTTCAAAATAAAAGTTCAGATTCCTGATGCTCAGAAATTTTGAGGAATCGATTTCAACATTTGTTCTTCTTCACCAGGAAAAAGAAAACGTATGCATTCAGCCCAGGAGGAGGCCAGCAACCGCAAAGGTAAATATTATTATCATCATTATTATTATTATTATTATGCTGCTGCCATGGATTGATTTTCTTTTTAGGTAGTGTAACATTAAAAGTTATGTTGATGCTACTTAAAACCTGTAGAGACTAAGATTTGAACAGCAAATCTTTTTTTGTGGTGTAGGTTTCAGATTGTCAAAACATCAACTGTAGTGCACATGCCGTTGGTGTCAAGCTGCCATTACTGTTCTTGATATGTCAGTCCTAAAGATAGGATTTGATAAACATATCTGATTTGTCTGCACTCTGAGCAAAGCCTAACTGTCTTTGTGTTCAGAGTTTTAGTAAAAAGAAAAAAAGTTGTCATTGACCCAGGATGAGTCTTAAGAGTTCTAAAGGTATAATGTGTGATTTTAGGGTGGGGGTCATGTTGAGGATGTAGGTAGGTATAACGGGGGATAAAGGTCTTATCGAATTTCAGGTTTATTTGTTATATGCAGGTGTCTGTCACCATGCTGTCTCCTGTCCACGATCATCTCTTTAGTTTTGCTGATGTTCAGAGAGAGGTTGTTGATCTAACACCAGCTGGTTAGCATAGAATGTGTTGAGTTCATCCAGGAGCAATGCGGTGTGCTGACCAATGTCTCTATTTCTCCTTTTGTAGTCTGATGCACCATAGTCCGCTCCACATGGAGTCAGAGCTGTTGTAGTCCGACTCCACTTTGTCCCTGTATATCTCGTTGTTCGTGCCTTAAACTTAGCACAAATCTCCTAACTGATCCAGGGTTTCTGGTTTGGGTAGGTGCAGATAGGAGCTGTAGGGACCACATCACCAGTGCACTTAGAGTCTGTAGTAGGCTACATATGTGGATATTCATTGATGTTGCAGTGGTCTGATTTTCAAGATAGGATGGGTAGGGGTTTGTAGCTGTCTCTGAATCAGGTGTAGCAGTAATCCAGAGTCTGCTCACCCCCAGTGGGAAAAGTGATGTGTTGGTTGTATTTTTGGGAGAACCTTTTTCATGTTGGCTCTGAAGTCTCCCAAAACAATAAATGCAGCCTCAGGTGAGAGTTCCATTTATACACATCTACAGCTCCTCCAGGGCTAGAGTCTTATCAGCCTATGTAAATGAATATTGTCTTTTATGTGTTGTAACTTTGGGGATACTGTGAAGAAGACCATTTACTCTGTTAGCTAAGTGAGCGATCTTTTATAGTTTGTTCTTTTTGACACTTGTAAGCATGTTGCAAAACACATAGCACCATACAGAGGGACTGGCTGTTCACTTCCACAATGATTTTTTATCTTATAGTGTCTACTTCTCGTAAGATACAGCTTATTCAGTCTGTATACTGTAAATATTATAATTTGGCTTTGAAAATTAAACAACTTTTCCACAAATGGTTTGTAGTGTGTACAAGCTATTCTCAAAAGAGCATTTCTTGTTTTCTGCAGGAAAAACAAAACTGTTGAAAACCCAGGAGGTCACCAGCTCCCAAGGTAAAAGCTGCTTTTCCTACATTTACAACAGTGCAGTAGCACAGTTGAGGTGATGACCCAAGAAATTAATTAAACTAAATTGAATTAGGTTTAATATACTTCATCTTATATCCTCTGGAAAGACCCTATCTGTGTGGTTTCCCAAGGCATGCTGGTTGTGTTGCGTTGATGGTGTTTGTTCAGTTTAGATTTTAGTTGTGTCTTTTGAGTCGTCCATTCGTGTCGGTCAGCTGTCTTCATATACCACTGTAATTGAATAACACTTTATTCTATTACAGTGGTGAACATTACATTTGTATAGAACATAAAAACAAAGTCAACTATTTAGCTGTATTGGATATCTTCACAATCTAAGCAAGAAAAATATGTTCTTGTGATTGGCAGTGTCAAGAAGATATGTGAAAAAGCCATGGAGTGAAAGTGAAGTCAAAGCAGTCACAAAATACTTCAGAACTCATATTTCTAAGGGACAGCTTGCATCCAAACTGGAGTGTGAGCAGTGCAGGCTTGCAGAGGATCCTGTTTTGCAGCATAGAACTGTTCAAAATATCAGGGATTTTGTGAGGAACAGGGGGCTTAAAAATAAGCAGGTCGCATAGAGCCCTTTTTTTTTTCTTTTTTTTTTACGTTTATGTTTTGAGCAGTACTTTTGAGCAGTACTAGAAATACTAGTAGATATTGCCCAATTTTTGTTGTTGTTATTGACTGACTAATATTGTGCTCTTTTATTATATTAATTATTTTACTCTGAACCTTTTTTGCACTTGAATTCTATGCATACATGTTATGTTAAGCTTTTATAGAACGTCAAAAAGCCATGGCGTGAAAGTGAAGTCAAAGCAGTCACAAAATACTTCGGAACTCATATTTCTAAAGGACACCTTGCATCCAAACTGGAGTGTGAGCAGTGCAGGCTTGCAGAGGATCCTGTTTTGCAGCGTAGAACTGTTCAAAATATCAGGGATTTTGTGAGGAACAGGGGGCTTAAAAATAAGCAGGTCACGTAGAGCCCCTTTTTTTTTACGTTTGTTTTGAGCAGTACTAGCAATACTAGTAGTTATTGCCCAATTTTTGTTGTTGTTATTGACTGACTATTGTGCTCTTTTATTATATCAGCAATTATTTTACTCTGAACCTTTTTTGCACTTGAATTCTATGCATATGTGTTATGTTAAACTTTTATAGAACGTTTTATAAAGATTCAAAGTCTCATTATAATAAAGTGTTTTTCATTGAAAGAAATTGTGATCTAACATTTCATTTATTTTCCTCTAGTTGCTGACACAATTTCAATAAGAACCCTTGAAAAGGTGAATGTAAAACAAGAGAAATTCGAGCAGAAGTTCAAGCTGCTGAGCATGTCAGCCACTCGTTTAATAAACGCCCATTTTATCCCTTTTAAAATAAATCAATTTCTCATATTACTGAGGTTGTCATTGTTTACAGATGTTAACTAGAGAGGTTGAACTCAGCAAAATCATACTGTAGAACTAAAACTTGCCCACCAATTAGTGCTCTGTTCCATTGATCAAGGCTGAGCTAGTTTTCTATGGATTTTTGTGTATAGGTAATGTTTAGTTGTACCAGGTTGATCCTCACAACTAAGGGTTTAATAGGCTTCAGACTCATCAGTTCAATCAGAAGTTTATTGCCAAGTAGGTTTGCACAATTTGACTTGGTGTAGTTAGTGCAGAATAAACATTAAGTAAAAAATATAGGAAGATAAAAAAACAAGTATTAAAATCTAAACAATATAAACATATATACAAAATCTTCTACAACGAAGGAGCTGTAGTGCAAACTGAGGCGCAAGTATATGACATGTAACAGTGAGAGTTTACAATGTATTCACAGAATTCTATAAATGTGCAGATATACAACAGGCTGAAGTGGTCACAAATAAATAAAGACTGTTAATGTTATGCAGAAAGTCTGAAGATGCTACGTTAATGTAGCATGTCGATCTGGATGGGGAGAGGGAGAGAGTCAGTGTCAGAGGGGGCTCCAGAACTTGTTGATAAGGCTAATAGTGGATTGGAAGAAACTGTTTTTGTGGTGAGAGCTTTCGGTCCTGATGGACCGCAGCCTCCTGCCAGCGGTGAGTGTCTCAAAGAGTCTGTAACCGGGGTGGGAGGGGTCAGCCATAATCTTACTTTCACGCTTTATGGTCCTAGAGTTGTACAGGTCCTGGAGGGATGGAAGATTGCAGCTGATCACTTTCTCAGCAGATCAAATGATACGCTGCAGTCTGCCCTTGTCCTTGGTAGTGGCAGCAGCGAACCAGATGGTGATAGAAGAGGTGAGGATGGACTTGATGATGGCAGTGTAGAAGTGCGCCATCATTGTCTTTGGCAGGTTTATTTTCTTCAGCTGCCGCAGGAAGTACATCCTCTGCTGGGCTTTCTTGATGAGGTCCTGGGAGATGGTAGTTCCCGGGAAGCGAAAAGACTCCACTGCGTCGATTGTGGAGTCACAGAGGGTGATGGAGGCAGGTGCTGATGGTCTGTGAGTCTGAGACATTTTTCCCCAGCTTCACGTGCTGCTTCCTGTCAGAAAGGAAGTCTGTGATCCACCTGTTACTAGCTACTGTTGAACTCCTGAGCTACATAGCTCACCACTACTGCCACTCGACACTTTATGGAAAAACATGTTTACATCTCCCTACATTTCAGTTTACATTTTATATTTATACCTAGATTTATATTATACATATTATATATTTATATCACATTACATTTTACCTCCACACTTTTATTATTATTATTACTGTTATTGTTGTTCTACTTACTTTTATTTCTATTTATATATTTAAGTCTTTATTGCACTATTGGAGGAGCCCAAGACTTAAGAATTTCATTGCCAGCGACTGCTCTGTCATTGTTGTGCATATGACAATAAAAACATCTTGAATCTTGAATCTTGAATCTTGAATCAGAATTGATACAGTTTCCGGTCCGGAAAGGTTCAAAAGAACCCCCGTCCTACCCGGAGGTCTCGGCATCAAACTCGGGGAAGTTCCATGTAGACCGAGTCGGATCTACATCACAACGACACCTCACGGTGCGCCACCATGTTTTCCGGACTGTTCCGGACAATAAAACGCTTTCAGATCAGACGTGTCATACGATCATAATCCGGGAAGGAATGTCTGGCCCGGATTTCCAATAGAATGCACCATAACTTCCCTATGCCACATGTCCCATGACTTTAAAAACTTGCGGGAGCTCCAGGGTAACTCCCTCCATCTGCTTTTCCATCTGCTGTCTCAGATAAATGCGGCTATCGCCATCCAGCTTAAACCCCGCCCTACCATAACGGTACTGTCGGCGATGGAAACGTGAGCCATAACTGAGCTGGGCCCCGTTTACTGATAACTTATGGATCCACGCACGTACGATCATTATCTCAAAGGATCTTTGAACCTTTGCCGAAACTCCTCTTAACATGAACACACGTTCACTGCTCTAATGACGTTCGTAGGCGTGTAACTGTCCACTGACATGGTGCTGAAATAGGAGGGGGAGGCGCAGGAAAGTCGTTGAAACTGTATATTTTGTGGCAGCAAAAAAATATCTCTGCATCAAGGCCAACAGCAGAGTAGCCTACGAAAAGAATAGACTACAATAATATGAATGCTAAAAATATGAAAACACAATTGATTAGGCTTAGGCCGACATATGCTATATCAGTCCTAATCCTGTGCACTGTGAGTACATTTTTTTCATGCCATTTTCCCCCCTGAAATAATTCCATATTACAAAAATAAATATAGCTTGTGTCTGTGTGACAACTACATTTATCGTCATGTACTGAACTCTGAAACATGCTTTGCGCAGCAAAGAGAGCAGACTTTCTCTGATTCCGCATTTGTTTCATGTGGTGCCCCCCCCCACTGCTTGGTGCCCACTGGCCCAATGGCCCTTATGGTTAATCCGGCCCTGGTGCATTGACACGGCTATGCTGACCCGATTAGGAGAGCTTGGTCTAGCCTTTCTGTCGTGTTCGGGTCAATTCTGACCGATTTCATTTTCAATCAATCATAAATATTGTGTTTTACATTTGATTGTCTCTAGGCCTTATGATATCCTCCACACTAGGCATTTGAACATACACAATTGATGATCACCACTTTCATTGAATTTTGAGTGGTTTAGTCTACTTTGAAACACCTGTGGTGTCACCGGTCAAAAATGACCGCCATAGGAAATGAATGGGTGACCCTTTTTTGTTGTTTTTTTTTGTTGTGATTGTGTTCATCCATCAGATAGTACACAACTACAAATCCACCACACACACACACACACACACACACACACACACACACACACACACACACACACACACACACACACACACACACACACACACACACACACACACACACACACACACACACACACTCTACCCCACATGAACCCCTTTCAGACTGAACAATCAGGTGTCTCCTCTTTCCCGCTCT
>OMLJ01082603.1:5259-15268 GCA_900302595.1 Gadiculus argenteus | reverse complement strand
CGAAAACTCGAAGCCTTGGCTATAGTTTATGAAGGGCTAGTTTTACTGGCAGGATGACAATACAGGATCACACCTTTTTTTCAGCTCATAAATGTAGCAGGCACATCTGTTTTCCTTGGCTTTCTTGCGTTTGTTAAGGCTGAGTCGAGTCATTTTCAAACCCCTTGGGTTTTATCGACCCTCGTAGAACGTCCAAGGACAAACCGAGTCGTCACTGAGTTATACATTTTGTGGACACTAGCGCAAGTGAAGTTGAATACAAGTCACTATAGTAACCCAGAGTAGGTTGCCATGGTAATGCTCATCCTCCCGATCCTGATCAATATCTTGAGTCTGCCATCAGTTTGTGTATTCCGTTTTGTACTTGCATCGTGGTGTGATGGATTTATCTCTAATGTCACTAATAAGTAGCTTTACCAATGTTATGTAGATGGTTCAGTGTTCAGCCCAGCGGGACAGCCCTCACTCCAAACCTCACTGTGTCTGACTCTGGTCTTTCTGTGGGGAGTTTGGTTCCTGTGGCTAGTTGTCAACTGCATAGGACAGGGTTTCCCCATGGAGATGACAGTACATGTGACTGCATTCAGTGCAGTACATCTCCATGGCTCACATTGGTCCAGTTTCTATCAAATGAATGTCCACATCCACCTCACCAAATCTCTCTGAATATTCAGGCCTGCAGTACCATAGGGCCGCAGTGTAATATATATATCTCATTCGTAATGAAGCGGTCTGGATGATTAGTCTCCCACACAATTATTTCCTGCTCACCTGCTAGTTTACGACCCCAGATAGAGCTCATAAGTGGCTGCTGTTCACCGTGGCGTCTACTGCACTAGTGCACTCCAAATAATACCTTCAATTTTAGACAGGGAGTCACCGGGTCCATTTATAAACCATGTGTTGAACCGTCCCCAGGAGCCTGATGACCAGGAGGCCACTGAAGACCAGGACTCTTCCCCTCCAGAGGACACCTCCCTCTACCCGCACTCTCCTGGAACCACTCAGTTTCAGCAGGTACAGTCCCCGCCCCCTCACCACACCACACTACACCCGGCCGTGTTCCTGTGTTCCCCCCTGAGACGGGGCCGCTGTGTGGAACTGCTTTTGATTGTTTGTTGTTTTTCTCCCATCAGAACAACCACCCTCATGGGCAGCCATACACGGGGCCTGCTGCCCAGCACATGAACAACCCACAGCGCCCTGGACCTGCTGCCGCCCCGGCGACGGGCCCCTCCCTGACCCCGACACAGACCCCAACCCTGACACCCGCCCCGGGCCCGGGCCCGACTCCTGGTCCGGGCCTGGTCCAGGGGCCGGGGCCGGGGCCGGGACCGCGAGCACAAGAGAACTGGGAGAGCACTGAGGAGGTGACCCCGGCGCCCGCTCCCGCTCCAGCGCCGACTCCGCCCAAGGAGTAACACACAGCCTCCTTCCTCCCCAGCCTCCTTCCTCCTCCTCTGCTGTGCCTCGAGCCTCCGTCTCCCTGCTCTCCCTTTTTCTCCTCCCCAGATCGACAGAGCTTCTCATCAGAACGTGCTCTCTCTCCCCCTCTCCCTCTCCCCCCCTCTCTCTCCGGGCCCCAGGGCAGGGCAGAGCATGGCCCACGGGCCCCCTCTCCAGGCCAACTCACGAGAGTCTCTCCCCCAGCGTCCTGCTAGTGTGCAGTGGGTCTGGGGGAGGCCCTTCCCCCTGGCCTGGAGATGCCGGCCCACGCGACGGGGGGGCCAGCCGGGTGGCTGCAGAGGCGAGCGAGCGGAAAGTTGTAATTTAAAAAAAATAAACAAAAAAGGAAAATGTACCCAGACCTGACAATGCTGATGCGCTTGTCGACACGACAAAAAGGTGTACATAGTATGTTAATGTTTTGACTGTTCAAATCCCCCTGTAGCATAACTGCCTGGTTTGCTGTTGGGAGATGTTGCAGATCTGATGAAAAACAAAATGGATACTATAAATAAACGACAAAAAATCAAAAAAAATAAACTCTGTAAGAAGACAAACTCCTCTTTGTTTTATCACCCATGCTCCGCAGTGAGGTTTGGTCTGCCGTCAGACAGTAACTGGTCATTCAACTGTAGGAGGACGCATTGTTATCATAAATGTATTATTAAGATCCTTGGCAACCATATGACCCATGCCAAATCAACACACACACACGCTGTGGTTGGTTTTAGAGTGAGACGTGGAATGGTTAGGGTGAAGTTTTACGGTGTTTTGGTTGATGTGAAAAAGCGGTGATGCAACATTGTTCTGAAACTCATTGCCTTTCTTTTTTTTTTCTGGTAATTAATTCAATCCTTTCTTGAAGCTCTAGTTAATATGCTGTAACATTTAGCATGGCTTCTCACCAGAATAGTGTAGCCCAAGGGAAGACTTGTGACCATAACAACAAAAAGCTGTTGCTCTTAATCCACAGCTCCAGAGGGGACTTGCCCTCTAGGATTACTTTGTTTATTTTTTACTCATCTACCCCTTGTACATTGAGGGCGCTATTTTGAACCAATGTATGAATAAGTGGCTTTTTCAATTGCACATTATTATAAACCTCCAACTTCACATTCGGCAGTCAGTTTTTTGGTGGGATAGACGGGACAATTGAGAAAAAAATTAAACATGCAACAGAATTGCCACTGGTGTACACCTGGTGTACCATAGGCTGTGGTTTGCTTCTGTCTCTCTTCAGTAGAGCCTATTTCCTAGACTTATTTGCCCATCAACTTCCATTCTCATGGAGCTGGCCAGACCAGGTGCCTTTGACTGCTGTCCAGGAGAGGAAACTGATCCTGGGCAGCGGTTTGTAGACATCTCTGCCTCCATCTCCAAGGGGAATAGGTTCCACACCAGGGTTGTACTTTAATAGAAGCTGGTTAGTCATGTTGCAACTTGAGCTAAAGTGTAATTCTGTAGGAGTAAAAAGCTAACCATCAGTAAATACTGTATTTAATTGGTAACTTGAATGAGTGTATTTTTGGGATTTCTTGTCTAAAACATACCAAATACTCCTGCAAATGAAAATATTCTGCCCACCGTATTATATTTAAATATTTTGCTCTTATTTTATAGAATTTATTTTGTTGTATTTCACAAAAAATAGATTTGATTTAAGAGGAACATTTTTGTCCTTGTGTTATTTTTAAAGAGGATATTGACTGTACAGAGTTCTGCGCCCTGTTTTTTGCCGACTTTTGTTTTGGCCATGGTGTGACGTTGAATTCTGGAGCTACAGTCGCGATGTGAACTTTCACTTTGAGGTTTTTTGTGCACAGAAATATAACAGAAGCATTGCGCCCTTAGCAAATAAAGAACATGGAATCTTGTTTGTGTCTTTTGTACTAATGTTTAAGTTGAAAGCTTGCTTGGCAAATATAAATCTGCTAGTAAGCAGAAATTTGAAAATCTGACCTAAGGCAAGACTAAATACTTCAACAAGTTGTCTTGGCCAGTTTGTATTTAGTTCAATACTCGGGTCACTATTGGCGGTGGTAGGCCTAAGACCCTCATCGTGGTTTATTCATTAACCTGCATCTTAAGTCCAAAGATACAAATAGTTTACTTTGGGGCAATTCTTCTGATCTTTTCCAAATACAGCCATCCTTACAACTTTGCACTTCACATGGGCACAATAAAAAAGGCAAACAGGTTTTTTTTGGGAAATCTTTTCTTTTTTTATTATCATCAAGAACCACAGACTCAGTTCTCCTTCTCCTGGACCGTCTTTGTTCCGCGCAGTCTGCCGGTACGACGGGCAGCGATGAGACCAACCTTGCGACCAGCAGGTGCGTCCCTCCTGATGGTTGAGGGCTTACCAATATGCTGATGGTTACCACCACCGAAGGGATGCTCAACGGGCTGCACGGAGAGAGGACGAAAGGCCGTGTCAGATTTCAAAAGGAATACCCATTATCGTCACAATAACGTTTATTAACGTATATATTCCATCATGCAAGTCACTCCATATCAAATGTTGGGTACGTACGTTCATGGCCACACCACGGACACGTGGCCAGCAGTTCCTCTTGGCCTTGTACTTGTGGTAAGCGCGACCAGCCTTCAGGATGGGCTTGTCAATACGTCCACCACCAGCGACGACACCTGTAAAGGCGCCCAACCATTAAACACGGGCAGCATGTTGCTTCCAAATGAATAGTGTGGTCAACAAAACGTTCACGTTTGTCTGCAATGGATTCTGTGGGTTGAACAGCAGCTAGGGTTGAAATGCCAACAGATAATAACTAGAGTATGAGTCTCTTACCGACAACTGCTCTGTTGGCAGATGCAATGACCTTCTTGGAGCCGGAGGGCAGCTTTACCCTGGACTTCTTGGTCTCTGGGTTGTGAGAGATGACTGTGGCGTAGTTTCCAGAAGCACGGGCGAGCTTGCCCCTGTCTCCAGGCTTCTCCTCCACGCAGCAGATGATGGTACCCTCAGGCATGGTTCCGACAGGCAGGACATTGCCGATGTTCAGCTGAGCTGTGGGTCAGAAGGTTGACAAACTTTTAACTGCTGGTAGTAGGACGGCGTTACCCTAACATTAAAGGAACACTAATGCCAAGCTGAACCAACACTTAAGATAAGCTCCTAAAACTCAACTGGGGATGGTGCGCCAGCCCCAGATCAATGCACTTAAATTAAGACCATCATTGATTCTTTGTGATCATGCATAATGCCTTTGTAGCACCAACAGCCCTCAACATCTTAATGAAAAATGGCAAGATGCACAGGTGGGAAGAACACTCAACTCCAGCCAAATCCCATTAGACTACCATTCTCTTCTCTGGCAGACCAACATCTACTGAACTTCAGCACCATCCGCCCTCTTACCCTTCTTGCCGCAGTAGATGAACTGTCCGGTGTGGATGCCCTCAGCAGCGATGAAGAGTTCCGTCCTCTTCTTGAACCGGTATGGGTCACGGAAAGCAACCTTGGCAAGAGGAGCTCCACGGCCGGGGTCGTGGATGATGTCCTGTCATGCAAAAGGTATCCCACGTGTTAAAAAAAAGCACATTCAATAGGGCCCGCCATCATTCAAATGAAAGGAACACTCAACGACAGGACAGCCACGTTATTTACCTTCACGATCCCCTTGATGTAGCCATGACGCTCAGCGAAGTCGATGTGACGGAGTTTAGCAGCCCCTTTTCTGTGATGGACGTGGGCTTTGAACACAGAGCCCGCACCTTTACGCTGTCCTCTGATAACACGTCCCATCGTGTACTGGAACCAAAAAGAATGACCAAGTTAGTTCAAGTCTTGGATGTATATTCACTTATCTACAATCTGAGTTCATCTACTTCAGGCGCCACAAATCGCGGCTCGAGTTAACTTGACTAGCTGGTGCATGTTGCCGGTGAGCTTCATTTAGCTGGATAAACTATCTAGGTAACGTGCGATACCTAATACATATACTTGAAAAGGCGTCGGAACCATATATGTTATACATATACGAGTTTCTCTAGTTTTAAATAGGCTCCAACACCGGCCTTTCACTCGACAGTGCTACCAGGCCATGTCACTGACCCAGAAATGACATGTCATTTTATCGCAATAAATTATTGTTTTGTTGAAATATCCAACACATGTTTTTCGTAGGCCTTTATTAAACATGTTCTATTGATTTTTGCGTTCGGATGAATTAAGCAGGAGCGGGATTAGAGCAGATTTGCTGAAGAGAAAAACATAAACGTCTCATACCTAAACCCCGATGGCTGAAAGAGGAAGTAGAAGGGGACGGCGGAGGTTTTCTTCCGGGGAAATAAAGGGAGGGCTGATGGGAAGTTTTTAGGGAAAATTATTTAGGTTAATAATAAGTTACACATTTAAGTATGAAATACCAGAAACACGAGGATTACTATTTATTTTATTTATTTAAAAAAACAATAACGTCAGATTTTGTATCCGATGTTTCAATATTCGACTAGAAGCGTTCACGATATGTTTTATTATTGTACGCTTCCTCAAGTGTTTTGAAAAACTATAATACCGATGGTATTATCGATATTCCGATATTTTTTTATCATGTAAAATTTGGATAATTATCTATCGGACTACATGTTTTGCACAAAATTATGAATACAAAAAAATATATTATACTGTTCCGTTGTTTTCCAGCAGGTGGAGCAACTATGGAAACGAGAAGAAGTATCGATGAACTAAAAAACACCAATTCCAAATAAAAATAAAAATAATCCATCAATTATAATTATCGTTGAAAGAATTACCATAATTGGAAAAACAATATATACGATGGAACGATGGTACGATGGAATCCTGTTATTTGGGGACAAAAAGGCTGCTCCAAAACAAAAACAGAGAAACTGCTTTTGCGTGAATGCGAATGTCTGTGGCATAGTCTGTGAATACTGATAAATACCTATTGATATTTATAAAATAGTCATCAATATGCAACAAAAAAAACAACGTTTTATGGACAGGTCTAAGAAAAGTACATGCAAATTTTGTTTGGATTCTCAGCAAATCAAAAGGATAACGTAACATCGCGATATCTGCCTGTTCGCCGCTCTGCCCTGTACCTACTGTGGCGATATCTCGCGGTACCACACAGCTCTGTCTCTCATTCCACCACGGTCAAGCTTGCCTTGAGGAAGGATTCTGGTGAACAGCTCGGAAGAAAGCCTATCATTTCGGAAGCTCATAATTTATTTTCATTCATTTAATTTAAATAGTCAACCTATTACAAATACATCTGAGTGGATATATATCGATTATCTTTTACCCCGAATTTGTGTTTAAAAAAAAAAACTCAATAGCTCTAGCTAAGTGGCCGTGCTAACAAAGAAAAGCCTTTCTCTTGAGAAATAATCCCCCACGATTCTCTTTAGTTATGAGTCATGTGGTCGTCGATAATCAACACGGTCTAGATCAGCAGGTGAGTGTTTTCTCTTGCTTTTGCATTTTACCAATATAGATGTTTGCCGTGCGTATTTCCCCAGTGGAACGGAGCCCTGGCACTTAAATGCGAGGCTTGCTAGCCGGTTAGCTCGGCTAGCTCAGCTAGGCTAACTGGCAAAATGGTGGAGCCTCCAACGTCGCCATCGCCGAGAGTCATGGCGGCGATCGCTACTGCGTTCTGAAATAAATTCCCCGTCCCGTGTGTGTTTCCAGCGTAAACACGATGCACAAAACCCGCGGGTTGTTAATGCACTATAATGGTGTTGGGTGTACATTGTGCACTTTGGATGGTTAAGTGGTCGGATCACTTTTTAGCCGAGGCTCGGGTACCGGCCGGCGGGGTTGCCAGATTGGGCTAGATTCCCCCACCCAATCTAACCCTAACCCTAACCCAGATTGGGCGGGTAATCTGCCCCAATCTGGCAACCCTGCCGGCCGGTGTGCTGTTAGCTTAGCGAGGCCCTCGGAGCTTGAAACGTGGCGCAGGAGGAAAAAAATATCCGGGGTGATTTTTTTTTTTTTGAGGGGGGTAATCTTCCTTGACAGCAAACTGTTTTTCTCCCGTCTTGCTAAATAAAAGCCGGTAATACGTGTTGGATCCATTTAGTTTTGTAGGCTTGATGTGTGGTGGCTGACGGACTCGGCAATGTGATCATGTGAATCACAGTGAAGCGGTAACGCCAGCCCGGTTTACCGTCGGGTTAATGTGTTGACGTGTGGATGCTTTGTACATTTCCGTTGTCAGTCTGGAATAAGGACATTCCGGGTTCGTGACGTCATTGGCACCTCCATTTGCCGTAAACGGCGCTGTGTGTGGACGCGGACATGTGCGCGTTTCCAGTGTGCGCGTTAAAAGTCGATACTCGAGTTTCATCGTCGCGATGCTGACGTGATTTTCCGCGTTTTCTCCTCCCTTTTTGTGGGGGAAATATGTCTGAAATATCTTAATTTGTTTTGATCTCTAGCTTGCTGGACTAGACTTGAACTCTGTTGACGGACAGGGCGGAGGAACCGGTAGTAAGTACATATTCCAACAATTAAACCATTTCTCAATTTGTTGATTAATTTGTGAATGTACCACAGTGTTTAACAATTACCCCCCAACTTCCTCAGGGCGTTACATTCCACCTCACCTGAGAAACAGAGAGGCTTCTTCCAAAAATGGTAAGTCCATCCAATCTAGTCAATGCCTGGGACAGACTTGGACAGGAACAAAATATGTATACACTTCCGTGGTAATTGCTCCTGACTCCAAACCATTCATGATGGCACTTTTCATCTGCATCATCTCTTATCAGATAAACTTGTTTGCGCATTTGAACTTTAAGGAGTTTTTCGTGTGCATTTTTTTGTCTCCTGAATGAAGATGCAGTACATGAAATCAAATGTCCTAGTTATTAAATTATATGATGGTGACGTTCTTTACCTACTTAAAAGGGTTTCTTCTATTTTGCTGTTCTTTGTTCCACAGCAGGAAATGGTTATTCCACTGATAGACAGTGTGGTTATTCAGTGGCACCAGTAAACCTCTGTAAGTCCCTATTGTGTGTTTTTCGCTGAGGGCAACCTGCATTCCGAGCTGCATGAGATGGCCATGTACGCACCAGCAAAGCCAATGTGAAGGGAGAGGGCTAGTTCATAGCTTCTCACATCCACTCAAACATGGCGATGGCCTCATTATTTATTGATGTGCTTTTCTCTGCTGAAATGCGTGAAGCGAATTTTAGATTGATGTTGGTAGTAACTACTGGCGTGCTGCTATTAACCTGGCAACACGCTATCAGGGTGAAAAGGCGTTTATCCGCTGAAAACGTCTAATTGCTTTTAACAAGATGCTGATTAATTGCAGCTTGCATAAGTTATTTGTGTGTAAAGAAGTCAAGTGACACCCAACCTGTGGATTGTGGCAAATATGTTGCCTATAATATCCTGAAAGTCTATACCAAGCAGTTCCCACAAGCATGGCATGCAGAGTGCGATAAAAGATGCTGACTTAACTGATGCTAAATGGGATAACTGGGTGGTATTTAGGTGCAAAGTCAATGTTGGAGTTGTTTTTTTCAGCTTGGACCAATAACGCCGGGCACAACTTTTCATAGCCTGCCTTCACACCTTTTACCCAGGTTACCCAAGACTGGGCGCTCAAGAGCTTGCCTTTTACCATGCCTACAGTGGTGGTTGGCCAAACAGATGTGGTACAAATGGATACATCTGCATGTGGTGCCACTGACCCATCTTGAGTTATATTGCGGAGCAGCACTTAACACTAAGCATCATCATGCCCAAGTGGGAACAATCCAATCATTTTAATGGGCAAAGAAAACGGCCTGTGTCCCCCTTAACATTTGTAGTTCTACTGCATGGTGGTGGTGGTGCCTTGGAAGTTTCTGCACTGCAGCTCTAGTAGTAGGCCTGTCCAACTGACGCGGCACAGGTCTGTAGTGGCATTGCGTTAGACTGACTAAAGTCTTTTCTGTTGGCTTTTAAATAATCACTGTACTATTTGGGATAGAGATTGAGTTGTTAGACAAATGTGAAGTGTAAGACAAACCGGTCCCTTACTGAAAAGTGTAGCAGTACCAACTGTCAGTATCTTGTCTTCTAATGGCAGACGGTAACCCATTGGCCCAAATTAAGTTTTGCTTTTTTAGCCAAATTGTGACTTGATTGTCAGAGCCTACACTTGAATTTCTGACACAGGGAATTTGGATGTTTTGGGAAATTACTAATGCAATTAGGTTATAGTAAAGTATGTTTACTTACTGCAGTAGCGGAAGCTAGTTATCAACGGTACAATATTGGGTCGAATTTATATTTATTATAAATCAGAATTGCTGATTTTTGGATTCTGAACCAACTAGTGATTGTTGAGTAGATTGTACATTGTGCTTGGTCATGTTTACACATGGTGCGGAATGAGTGTGTACCCATGTCCCAATCAATGACTGGGTCTGTGGTGTGACATTTGTCTGGCACTTGCCTTCTTGCTGTGCTTGACACCCTTTTGACTGCTCGGGGCTGCCCCCAAAGTGCTGGGGTATGGTGTGGCTGCTTGGCGAGCAACATGTCATTGCTCTCGAAGCTAATGGCCGATTG
>OMLJ01082399.1:0-13010 GCA_900302595.1 Gadiculus argenteus | reverse complement strand
GAGGGTGGTGGGGTGGGGGTGGGTCTGTATGGTGTGTGTGTGTGTGCGTGCGTGTGCGTATGTGCGTGTGTGTGCGTGTGTATGTGTGTGTGTGTGTGAGGTAGCCATGTAACATGGCTTATCACCAATTCAGTAGTAGCAATGCAACGCGCCAGGTGCAAGGCCTTATCACTTTACGAGTGCGAGGTTTACGGTTTTGTCGGCTTTACCTCCATTGCGTCTTGAGAAGAAACGCCGTGCGGTCGTTTGCAGTTTGGTGTGTTTAAGGTGCGCACTGTCGGTGGAGGCCGACCTCCAGGTTCGCGTCCATTGTGCTCGTGTGTACGGTGAATCCGCGTTTGGATATCGCCTATCATGCGTATCGGGCCTGCGGCTGCGGCCCGTGCCAGGTTCGAGTCTTTATTCACTAAGGTAGTGAGGGTAGACCTGTTTGTGGAAGCGCTTCGCTCAGATCAATCGCGTTTACAATGATAGGCCTAGAAAGGCTATATCTTTTTTAGCACGTACATTTGTCATTGCGCAATAGGCTAAAGCTCAATGTGGAGAAGGTGCTGATATTATGAATGCCTGACAGATCCAGAGAAGACAATGGCCAGAACATTTGGATGTGGTTTGGGGTTGTGCTTTGTACTTTGTCTAACATTAAAGGATCTTCAGATTTTCCAACGTGTGGTCTGTCTATTATCTCCACTAGACAATTCGGCTAACAATTCGTTTCCGATAAATCCTCATAGTATTTTGTTTTTCCAGACGGCAGATGGTTCGGCCTTTCCGAATAATGAGGAAAACATTTTCGATACATAATAGCCACTGATTCGAAGCTATGGTCTACAAGCCTCTATACTAACATAGACTATTCCACAAGGTTCAGTTCGGCAGGCCCATCAATGCCCATTGTAGGCTGTAACCAAGAGATATCGTGTATTATCGAATAAAATGCATAATCAATAACCCACCCGCACCATACAATACATGATCGTGTATAATCCAGTAGGCTGTATAATTGTAGTCCTTACCTGTACGCCAATTGTCTTTTTTTTATGAAGAACAGCAAAGTCTAGCAGATTTGTTGTGATTATTGACTCGTTCATCTTAAACTTAATCTTAAATAAAGGCTTTTAATCTGGAACTATTCCAACTAAATGGAGGCTCAATTTTCGTTGTAGCCTAGTTGTAGTAAGCTACCTTGGCATAGAGGAGAAGGCCTTAAGAATCCGAAGTTATGCGAAATGTATAGGCTACCTGGGTTTTGGTCATTTCTGGCGTTAGGGATCGTTTAGAGAAGATCTCACTGTGTAGTGGATCAAAGTGCAAATATACTAGAGCACTTAATCACAGACTATCCGTAGCCTAATAATTATTGGCATGGGCCTAAATGTATCTATGAGAATATTTTCGTCCTTTACGGGTGGCTTTAGCTTTGTGTGTTTTACTTTTTTTGTTCGGTTGAAAATACGTGGTTATTATTATGTTATTCATTTGTATGCCCCTATTATTGAAAGCCTATTGTCCACCATTTCAAAGTATTTATGCTTTAATTAGTGATTATGATTCTGAATTCCCAGCAAAACAGGGTTCGCTTATGGAATGAGCCCCGTCAATAAGTGCCAGGTAAGATTCAGGCCTAAATTAAAGCCGTGCAGCTTAATTCAAGTTCATGATCGACCTGTAGGCCTTTACGCTTTATCCCAATGAGCTCTGATCGGGAGCGCTGGCCTCGTGCTATATTCATATTGGAAGCTGCATTGAACACATGAAACAGCATAAGCTTGATTTGAATTGGATTCAAAATGGGCTTAATGTGACAATTGCTTATCCAAAGCCGCCACATGCGAACAAAAATCTTTATTGTTGCTCGGTTTCTATATAGAACATGATACGTTCGCTGTAGCCTGTTTAAATTCTGCCTTTGAAATATAATCAGCTCTTGTTTTAGTTTGTATATGTTTTTATCTATCAGCCGTTGTGAGGATCCGTGCAGAGTGAAGGCCATTAAAGCACCTCGTGTTGGTAACTTTGACCGATAGCTCACTGACTCGACGTGTGAAAGTTGTTCCTTTCATAATGCGTTTAATTTCCTCCCATTGTGCGCCATAAACACGTTACCGAAATTGCAATGACGACATAGAAAGAAAAAAATACTTTTATCTCACCCCCTGATTTATTTGAATCAAAAACACACTTAGGCCTAAATGTCGGGATGTTATATGACAACCTTCTATTTACGTAGCCAAAAGTAATATATTAGGCCTAATATATTTATATATTTATATACACACAACGACTAGAGGCTATGCAATTTCTAACGAGAAACAAACGAAACAGCTAATCCGTGAATGACAGTGACATACCACCCATTCTTTTAAAGTGTAAACTATGAAGACATGCTGGTTATATGAAAAAATGATGATTATAGACCTCAATTAGCGTTTTTGACAATAGGACCGAACAACTATGTTCCCATTCCAATTCACTGCCTCAGTGAACACAGAGCATGTGTTTGTGTCTAGCAGGTATTCGCTGAGGGTCTGGGCGAATAGTGCTCTGTCTTGTCCTTGCTGCTGTTGTTGTATAGGCCTGGTTTGACCGCTGGCCTTGAAAAAAACACACATCTGCGCTTTGCGCCACCATGGTTACGACCATCTTTTGTTGTGATCCCCTGGCTCGGACCTGAGATCCGTGCGTTGTCCAAACAACCGTCTTCAGTTCAAAACCAACTTTGTTGTGGTCGAGTGAAAAAGGACGATGCTCAGATCATCAAAATGAAGTGCGATCAGGCTTGATAGTATGGCTGTATGTTTTCACTGACAGAACATTTCTTAAATGGTATATATAGGCATACGTAAGGCTACATCCTAGGCTTACATCCTGCATCGATAACGAGACGTATTGAGCGAACACTGATTTGATTTGATATTATTATAATATAGGCCTATTGCATATCAGATCAAATTATTCAAGTTATTTAGCCTACATAAAAAAAATACTAACGCACAAATAGGTTCTTTACAGAATGAAGGCCCATCACTTGCTGCCAACTTGTACCAACTATAAATTGACCTACTTAAGGAAAACGACTTGGAATTATTGCATGCCTATAGTGCAGGCTCATGCTTGTCAGCAATAGGTGAAGCATTTGGATAAAGAACTGCTATTTCACATTTAAAATAAGCGTAGTCCTAGTCCTATATAGGCTATATCAGCATTATGCAATGCACATAGGCCTACTTCTAATCAACCATTTATAAATAACCCTTATTTCGAACTTACATAGCCACGTTTTCATCTATACACTGCACTAGGCTATCGGCATACCACATTTGCTAAATGAAGTTTATTTAATTGGCTCCAAATAGAATCCTGCAGCTTAGAGAATGGATAGCTTATCTGTATTTGTTTCTGATCAAGAATAACTAACGTATCCGTATGGAAGAGGGTTGGGCGGGCGGTCTAGAGTTAACGAATATTCATTTTTGTTTGCTACTTGTTGCCAATGGGGCTTTAACAATTGTTAATGCAAACATTACAAGTTAAAATATAAATACAGGAATCCTTATAGGCCTATATATTCTTAATGAAATGCATATATAGAATTGTCTCAACTTGTACAATTAATCATTGTCCTACTTCCGACCCGCCGTAGGCCTACGTGCTGTAGGATATTTTGGATTATGCCAATATAACGTTATCGTTACTGGTCGTTGGTTGATTATTTACGCACTGGGTTTACTATGTGGTCAGTAGATAGATATGTGGAAAACTAACGGATTCAGTCGAAACATATAGGCCTATGAGATCTCAAACGTAAGCCAGTCTTTATATTTATTTACTAATCTAGTTTGACCAAAACTCGTTTAATGTTTAGACATTTGGGTACAAACTTGAGTGAGAGCTACTCCAACTAAATGTGGAGTCGCCATAGACAGTATAGTCAGAGTGCCACTGGTCGTAAACACGTAAAAGCAGACCAGACACCCACACAACGACACGTCTATATTGTGCCTTCTTTTCAGAGAATACATCATTTTCACACGTATCCGACAAAACTCCTACAAACACACACAAACGAAGACATTCTTGTTATGTTTCGAACCCTAAATGGAAGCTTACACACAAGTCAAGCTACATCTAAAGCCGGCCATGTGCAGCCCTAAGGTCTGAACGTTAGAACAAAAATGATAGTTAAAGTTAATGTCCTCGAAAGCTTTTATTCAAACAGGAATTCTCACCCTCCTTCCGCTCTTTTCAAAAGCTCAGACGTTCCTCCAGGTCTGAATAGCCCCAACAAGCATGTCGGCTAGACAGAAACTTTCAACTTGACCTTGGCCTCCAGCCGTGACAACCGCGTAGGTCTATGCAAAAATACCTACAACCAAAAACCTTGTTTTATACATCCAAATGAAGTGCGAAGGTCATGATATTGACCGAACGGACTAAAGCGCGATGTTAGGCCTATAGCCTCGTTTATTTATTTTTATTTTTTTTCTTCATGCATTTACATGCCCTTTTTTTTAGGACCCGCGCATATACTTTTAAATATGGACACAAATACTGAGTATATTAGCTCATCGTCGTAAACAATTGTGCATGTTTGCACCCATAGCCACAGTGAACTGCCACTAAGGCTTCACATGTATACGCAAAATATATATTTTTAGTTCCTTCTTTCTATTTTGCTGTTATTAATATTATATTGTAATACTATTACCAGTGATATAAGTAGTTGGTATTGAGGTGGCATAATTTATATCGATATATATATATATGTATATAGATACGTTTGCGGAATTAAATGCATAGTAACACGTAGAATACCTTTTTGCATGCAGCTAAAGCATAACATGGCACGGACAAATTGTTGCATACGTAAAGAATCCGTTGGGGAAAGGTAAATATTTCACATTCAGATAGACCCATGGGGAAACATATATTTATTTCACGTTTACTTTAAAATCTACCAAGAACGAGTCTCCGATTCATCCAAAAACAAAAGCCAAAACACAACATCACATCCTTTATTTTGAGGGTTTAATTTATTCTTTACCTTATCACACAATCATCGCCCAATTTGTATTGAATTTGCCTGGGGATTATCTCAATGAATGGATTCTTCCTCGCCGATGCAAAGTGCCATTATCGGTACAGTAACCCAACACACAGCCCCCAACATTTTCATTTAATGATCTGCGCTGCTAGATGTTGATCGTGCGCTTTGCATAAGCCTGGCCACGTGGTAAACCCCCTGGCCAATGACGGCGCGACCTTTCGTGCTCTGGGTGCGCGTCAGAGTCATTTACTCTCCCCCCTTGAATCAGTATCTCCTTTTCCCTCAGTCTCTGGGCTTTTTTAAAAAGAGCCCAGTACCCTTTCAATGTTGGATGTCGTGCTATGACAACGTCACTGCTTCTCCGTCCGCGCTGGATCGACCCGTCGGTGATGTTCCTCTACGACAACGGCGACGGCGGATCCGATGAAGTGAGTCATAAGAACATGGAGGGCTTTGCCGGTGGCAACTTTGCGGCGAACCAGTGCAGAAATCTGATGGCGCATCCCGCGTCCCTGGCACCCAGCGCCACCTACTTGTCCAGCGACGCGCCCGCCTCCGGTATGGGGGAGCCGGTGAAGCAGTGCAGCCCGTGCTCGGCGGCCCAGAGCTCCTCCAGCGCCTCGCTGCCCTATGGATACTTTGGCAGCAGCTACTACCCGTGCAGAATGTCCCATCACAGCAGCGTGAAGTCGTGCGCTTCGCAACCCCCCTCCTCTGCGTATGGGGAGAAATACAGCATGGACTCCTCCGCGTCGGCGACCGACGACTACGCGTCTCGGGCAAAGGAATTCGCTTTCTATCCCACGTATCCTTCTGGTCCGTACCAACCTGTTCCGAGCTATCTGGATGTGCCCGTGGTGCCCACTATCAGTGCGCCGTCGGAGGCCAGACACGAGACCCTGTTGCCCATGGATGGCTACCAGCCGTGGACTCTCACCGCGAACGGTTGGAATAGCCAAGTGTACTGCGCCAAAGAGCAGCCACAGGCAGGGCATATCTGGAAGTCCTCTATACCAGGTGAGATTCAACTCTAAAACATTTTTTGGTTTGATTATTCTTTCTTTTTTTGGAGTGTTGGAGGGGGGGGGGCTGGTATAATGTATAATGTTGATGAGAACGCACAACACAAGTGCACAGCTGCATGGCGAACGTGCGGGGTGTAGTTTTTCTTAAGGTGTCTGTGTGTGCTTTTCGTCCACCGTACAGACGCGGTGTCCCACGCAGCGGGGGACGCGGGCTCATACCGACGTGGACGGAAGAAGCGCGTGCCATACACCAAGGTGCAACTGAAGGAACTGGAGCGAGAGTACGCCGCCAATAAATTTATCACCAAGGATAAACGGAGAAGGATATCGGCCCAGACTAACCTCTCCGAGAGACAGGTTACAATCTGGTTTCAGAACCGACGTGTGAAGGAAAAGAAAGTGGTCAACAAAGTGAAAATAATCAGCTAGATTTTTTTTTCTTTTTGGCGGAATATAGGCCTGTCCATTGGAAATTAATACATACGCACGCGCGTGCACGCGCGCGCGCAAACTCTCTCACACACACACACACACACACACACACACACACACACACACACACACACACACACACACACACACACACACACACACGCACAATGAAACAGTCCACAATTCTGGATTTATGGATTGGGAGGGCTAACTTTTTTCGATTATTTGTTTGATGCACGTGATTCACCAGAAGTTTTGGAACACAATTTCCTTCTATAATGCTCGGTTCTCTCTTTTCCTTCGTGTTGTAAAATATGTTTGACTGAGTCCGCATGTGGAAAAATATATGTGACATTTCTCTCTGAGCTCAGGAAATCAGACCTCATGAAGGCTGT
This sequence comes from Gadiculus argenteus, assembly GCA_900302595.1. NCBI lineage: Eukaryota > Metazoa > Chordata > Actinopteri > Gadiformes > Gadidae > Gadiculus > Gadiculus argenteus. The sequence goes on along the minus strand of OMLJ01082399.1, from coordinate 6,111 downwards.
CCTATGCCATTGAGATTTTTGTTTTCCAAGTTTAACGAGTGTTAAATAGCCTACGGAGGTTCACCGGATTACATAAAGCATTTGGACTTTTGGTAAATTTGACTAATAATAGCGTCCAACGCCTCTCCAAACAAGCCACACGATTACTTTCAAGATTTATTTTTTCAAATGGACCCATGCTTCTGTTCATATTCAATATATGGTGCAATTCTTATTATAATGCATAGATAATCGTCCGGAATATGTCTTCATATTAATTATTGCTTTTATAATGTGTGCCTATTCATGTGGTTGTATATAACGTAAATTTCGGCATGGTTACTATCTTTGTGTGTTAAATATTTCTGTGTTGTCCATCCAAATAAAATATGGACAGTGAATTATAAGGCTATTAGGCTACACTATGAGTGAATTTTTAGGTTATCTCGGGAAGCGTTTATATTTATTAATGTAGGCCAATTATTTCACTGTTGTCAAACTTTCAAAATCCGCGGCCTATTTCTTTGTCATTAGGTCGGTCTTTGGTTGTTTCAAATGGTTGTACTCTAACAATAGGCCAGTTAATTGACCTACACAATCTCTGTACACAATAATGATTTTAAATGTATCATCGACCTGTTGAGCAATCAATTAGCTTTGCTTTACACCGACAGATATAACATAGTGTAAAGAGCTGTAGAGCTGTACAGCTAGAAATGTGTGAGCTTCTACCGCCACCCAGTGGCTCATCAGGCGTATTGTGTGTCAATTAATTTCTTTTTTTTAATTGAATTCCAGTAAACGTACCTTGATATTACAACTACCAAAGTCAATGATGAGTAAAAATCTCGTTTATATTGCTTCTATATAATATTCTATATAATAATATACTCTTGGATATGGTGACACCACCCAGAATACAACTAGTGTGGCCTATGCGTTTTCTCGGTGTTGAGAGGTTGACACTTTGCAAACACGCAACGATTTGTGTTAAGCAGCATTGACGACGACTTTGGAAATGTTCATTTAAGGACTGACTCTTTAAAGACAGTCATACCGTTTTGGAAATGTTCTACAATACGTCCTAATACTTGTCTCCCAATAATAGCCGACGTGTCGAGGTTAACCTTTTACAGGGCACGGTATCCTAAACCCTAAACCCTAAAGGTTGCGGACTAAAATGTCCTGGTCGAATGTATGAGACTTATAAACAGGTAAGCCTATTCGACGTCTGAAATAGAAAACCCTTAACGAATAAAATATATCTGTTCATAGGTTGCACCAAAGGGCTGTTTGCGTTCAAAAGACGGTCGGGTTTATCGACGTATCACCGCAGATTTAGCAGGCCTGAATTAAGAAAGACGGATATTAGGCTCTATAACTAAATATACATTTTTTTTTTATTATTATTTAAGATATACCCCTTTCATCCAAGAAGAACAAACGCTATTCAGTATAGGTCATCTATCTATATTATATCTAGAACTATATCAATATCTAGATATCTAAATATCTATCTATAGCCTATATAAATATATTTATCTATCTATGTATATATATTCATATTCATATACATATTCGTATATATATTAATATAGAGATATAGATATAGATAGGCATATGACGAAGAGAAGATACATACATGGGCCTAGGCCTATTATCCAATGTATAATCCTGTTATATGATTACGGGATTGCGTATAGGGCTACTCCTGATATATATATTTGATATACTAACACTTATAGGCTACTATACCAGGCCTATCGACCTGTATGAACAGACACGGTCGCACAACGATAGCGTATGAGTAAACTAGTTATGTATAGATGTTTTATTTTACCTAACATGAATGCATTTCATGAATGTAGTTGACGCATTATGGGTAACTGATCCTATTCGCATTAGAAATTGATTTGTATCCACTTTTCAAAGAGTCACTTCTCCATTTCAGTCATTTAGATTCGTTAGATTGCGGTTAGGCCTATTCATATTATTGGGTCACACATTATACAATATGGACCAATGCTTAAGTTAGCCGTCGCCACATACATGTCGTTTTGTATTCTAATTATAGCATAGGTCTACTTATTTATATGTGCAAGATAGCCTCACCTATAGTAAGCAACCTGTTAGTGTGTTTTCATCATGTAGGCCTATGCAACTTCACAGAAACTAAGCACAGGGTTGTTGTTTCGGACGATATTTGTATTTATTAAATTCGTTTATTCTTCTTGTTGAGATTTCAGTTAAAAAAAATAAAAAAATAAAAAATAATATATTATACAGGAAATATTGGTGATGCAGGTGATATTACAGGTTGGCCTATCCCTTTACGTTGACACCAAAACGGATACACCACCACTATATAATATATATAGGCCTACTATACTCTTCTTAAATATAAGGACTCTTGTCGGGACGGTTGTTTTGGTCTATTTATAAATCGCTATACTTTTGTGATTTATTGAAGCCCATGTAAGCGAAGAAGCGGCAGCTATATGTCATTGGGAGACTAAAAAAATGAGTGTTGTACTAATTCACGATTGAACGGCAGGTTTGGGGGTAGACATGTTTGACGATCACATTTCGACCCCAAACACGCGAAATCTGAGCCACCGCAGACGGCCCCTGGTCATACGTAGGCACAGCGGCGCGCGCAGGTGTTACAAAATAACCCTAGGCTGCTTTGGGTGTATTAAAGGGCAAGACTGGAAAGTGTTACTTCCTGCACCATGAAATTAAAAAAAAGCTGCAAAGGGGACTGGGTTTATCCTCACGAGTTGAAAAGACTCGAAGCTGATTGGCTGTGAATAAGCAGAGTAGCCCTCCCATTGGCTGGTGGCGAACCAAAACAAGCCTTAACTCCCGCCTTCATTCCAGGCTTGATGGACAGCTCTATCCCCGCCCACCAGACGATCTTTGCCCAGCTATGCGTTTTTTTTTTCTCCAGGGCTTGGGTCTGCGTCAAACAGGATGTTGAACTTGATTCCCGGTGACAACGTGAGCTCTGCTGCCACCTTAAGGCCATTTAACGTAGTACATCACTTTGTGCAAGAGCGACATTATTGGCTCGTTTTAGGCTGCTATTCCGATCTGGGTTGACTATCACTTATATATTAGATTTGATTATTTGAAAATAGTACACCATGCTGACATTAAAGATCAAATTGTCCTATAGCATCATTTTGTTGTACATATTCCACTGTTTCTCGCCTTTTTTTGCTGTTTACAAATGCCAAAAATAATATATTGTCATGTGTTTTTCATCTTGTCAATGTATGGTTTTATTGTCACGTGTTTGCGCTCACAAGCATTCTGTAAGAAAGTAAGAAAACATTGAGTTGGAATGTGATAAGGACAAAGGAGACGCAATGCGAACACATCCTTGGATATTAATGGTGTGTTCTACTCACCTTGCGTAATAACGGCGCTGGCCGCCCAACCCATGACACCAGGAGTTGATCTAAAACGTCATCGTGTAGCAGGCCTACCTAGACGGCCAGCCGCCAAATAAACAACAACGCCATTGGTTCCTTTCTCTTTGCAGTTTAAAGCAAACCAGGACTGCTTTACAATCCGTGACTGTTTCCATTTTGTGTAAACAAAATATTGCTATCTAAATGAATGGTGACTAAATCAATTCTAGGCCGTTACAATAAACACATTCGTACATCGAAATTGCTCTGTTCGTTAGATAGTGTTGGCCTAAGTCTCATTTTTTTCAAGTACAAGTCCAACAGACATAAACTAACATTGGAACCTAGAATACAGCCTAGCTCTAATTCTGCTGCAGCTCGGGACGGCAGACGAGGTTTGAATATTGAAGAGACTACTAATCAAATGTTAGAAAAAAGGCAATTTGCTTCCTTCAATAGATCCCATCTCCAAAAGCTATTCATATATCTTGGTCAAATCCAATCTTCTGTTTGTAGAAGTTGAAAAGGCATATTACCTTATTAGGCCTACCTTAATTGACATCTAGTTTGGAACCTTTACATTAATATTGTTGTAGGCCTACGTCATTGTACATCCTTTATACTGTATTAGGTAGTCTAACCTCAGACCGTTAATAATACATGGCGTCAGTCGTCTTCTCCCGTCTAGTCCTTGTCGAATGTATTTTGCACTCTTAAAAGACTACGGAGATATTTGTAACCCTCTGCATGTATTTGCATTTCGATTTGGTAGTCTTATATGTGGACTAATTTATTATTTAACTTCTCCGTGATGTTGAACGTGTGTCTTTAATTTTAGGCTATATGAGGCTACGATGCAAAACAAAAACAAAAAAATCAGACTAGCATTGTGGACTTGGTCTTGTTTCTACCTTTGGTTTGGGACGGTCTGGTACGACACATTTGTAATCACGGAAGCGTCTGAAGTCCCCCCTAATTAATATATTTTAACATAGGCCAGGAACCAAGACCAGGAAAGTTACCAACAACATTCTGCTCGTTGAAACAACCATTGGTTGAATATAGTACAAATATGTTATACAAATATCTTACTCCACGAATGAACGAGAAGACTAAACGTGCGCTTAACTGAAACGGAGGAGGCGCGTAATATATAGCGCTTAGGCCTATTTCCCCCCCGAATTACTTAATTGTTTTACAAAATGTAAACAATACTTATATATATAGGTCTATTCAAAGATTTAAATGCATATTAAGTATGTATTTCCATAGCAATTTGATATTTTAAGTGGTTCCAGAGGATTCTTTCTCCAATTATCTCCTTCTCCTCAACCGCATTTAAAAAAAAATGTGGGTTTTGTAGGCTCCCACCACAAATCAATGAATACTACGTGACTTAATATGACGTTGAATAAAGTCCAAATTTGAAATTGTCTTTTCCAATGTTGATCAGACGAATGTCCTCCCTTTGACCGTGGAGTTGAGGTGGCTTCCCGGCGCTGCAGCGTCCATTCCTGGGTGGTCAAGTCTCTTCTCTTCGCCCATTGCCTTGGACCCGCTTTAGCGTTACCTGTGGAAAAATGGAAAATTGTAAGTCATTGTTAATAATAACTTATTCCAGATGTAGGCCTACTGAGACGAATACAAAATAAAGCCTGCGTTTTTTTAAGACGAGTCAGGCCACTGTTACCCACATCGAAACCATGGACTGACTAATCCACCCGATTACATTCAAGTTCAAAATGGTCGAATCACAGTGTTCTTTAAGGGTGTCTTAGACACTGATCCCTTTGATTCACAGGAACAAATGTTAGTCCAAACCAATGCGTCTGAGACAATTTCTGGATATTTTGGGTTAACAACATGGCAAGTTTGAGCTCATATGAATGAATACCACAGAAAACCATTAGCTTTGAACAATCCTTTTAAGGATTTTCATCACATTCGGCTATACTTTCACTTGTCTTGGCCCTTCTTATTCAGAATAAGAGCAGCCTTTTAGAAAGTGTGTTTGGCTAATCTCATTTGGCCGTCACACTATAATGTTTGGCTTTTCCAAAGCCATTTTACACGTTACAATTATCCGACGGTAGTAGATATAGGCCTATAACATGCAGTGGACTTAGTGCCGACAAATGAATGAGGCCGGAGGCTTTCCATTTCTTTCAAACTACAGCTTTCTTTGAAAAATCCCAAGTGTGGCAATTTAGCCTTACTTTATTGTCTTACGTCGCTGACAGCGTGAAACTGTGCTACAGAAGCGCCCAGACGTAATTGTTGTCTTGTTGTCTAACAGCGTTTTATGGCACAAAGGTAGAAGCTGTCTGGAATGGGGTTGTATTCCTGTTGCGAACATCAATGTTAAAGGGAGGTTTTGGATGCGTTTGACGCATTTTAAATTATCTAAACGTGTCTAATTGTGTTTAGATAGATTGACCAAATAATACATTGGTTTCGCAATTCATTTCAATTAAATACTACTTTGTGTAGGCCTACGTTTTAGCATTTTAGTTCAATTCAAAAGAATGAGCTGCTTTTGTTGATGTGATTCCTATGCAATTGCATTAATGCGAAATGAAGTTTGCCTCTCCGTATGAGACAAATGGATAGGATCTATAACGCAGGATAGCCTGCTTTATAGATCCATGTAACCCTTTCAATGTCGTGCAAAGTTCATTACATTTTTCGACATTGAAATCTCTTCATAGCCTACATA
>OMLJ01081982.1:0-10802 GCA_900302595.1 Gadiculus argenteus | reverse complement strand
TGGCTCTGGACTTTAATGTAAAGGTTGCCTTCCCCTTGTTGTAGTTTCAATGTTCATGTTTATTCATTCCAGTGACAGAGAACATAAGATGGCCAGTGGTTTTCTAACTTTTTACACAGAGTAACACCTCAAATAATATTTGGCTCTTAGACTACTAACACCTTCATAGACCTTTCTGGGTTTCACCAAGATAAAGGATTTAATATAACAAACCATATGATGCTCTCATTAGTTTGTGACGTTCGACATGAAAATACTCACAACATCAGGCATCAGGTCCATTGGATTTGGCAGGTTGTCTTCTGCTCTTCTAGAAGTGGCTATGCTTCTAGTTGCTTCCGACTAGAATAAACATAAGTAAAGACATTTTGGAGTGTCTAAAATGTGCTGAAATAAACAACACATTACAACTTGCAGAAACAAAAACCTTAAGTGTGACATTTGATCACATATTGATATATCAATCTTAGGCACCTTAAATTATTGTTTGTCAATGACAAACATACCCTTTGAAGATGAGCCGGGAAGTTAAAAATGGTTGGCAAAACGCCATCTTTAAGCCGGACAGTCTGCCCCGTCCTGTCAAAGTCCTCACTGGTGAAGTGCTCACTGCAGAGCAGTGACGTTTCAGTAGCAGCAAAACCATCCCTTCTTAGAACAACTTCCCACTTCCTCCTCTCTCCGTTTTTGGGTAACCTTAAAAAGTGAGAAATGTACCCAGATCAGGGATGAAAATTAGCACTAGCCACCAGCCAAATGCTGGTAAAATATATAGATTTCAAATACGTAATAAAAAAAATACCATTGGTTCATTTTGAAAAGTTTCCACCCCTGACCCAGATATATAAATTATTGTCAACATTTTTACATACACACATACATTTTCATAATTTGGGGTAATTGTATGTTAAAGGGTTAAGGTTGACAGGTATTTGGCGGACGCAAAAGCGACATGGATCCTCGCAGCGGGGATTGACCTTAGACTCGCCCACACACTTGTATGAGACATTGGCTTTCATTAGTTACATACTTCCAATGTTTCCCGCCGCAGTATGCCAAGCATAGATAGCATATATATATATATGCTATCTATGGTGCCAAGTATTACTTTGTTGCAACTTTCAGCCTACTTCTCTTATCATTCGATTACCTCAGGCAGCCAGATCAAGAAAATGACAGCTCCTTAGAGACGTCACTTGGACCCAACCGGACCCAGTTTTCCGACTCCAATGTCAATGACACTAGTCTTATAGCCTTTATTCTACTGTCCGTAATAATATAGAGATCATATTCTCCGCCGCTCACATGCGGAAATAATTAAGACAGTAAACAGAAATTAAACAGTGGGCCAGCTGCTAGAGATACGCTAGCTAAATCCGCCCAACTTCCAATAGCAGCTAGCTGCTACTTGCAGTCACCTCATCTGGGTCATCTTTTTGTGTGACGTAAAACCCACACGGACTACAGTCCACATTGACAAAATGTATAGATTAACATTGATACTGTTTAAGAAGGAGCCAGTAGTCAGTAGCTGCTAAGATCTTTTGGGTCAACCATCGGCCAAACGGTCATTGGTTCACCCCTATTAAAAAGCCTTGTGTCAACAACAATATATTAATACTATTGTCATAGCCCCGCTGTTTCTGTGTAACAGAACCTGTATTGAACATACTTCCACTAAGTAACTAACGAATTATCCTAAAAATAAATAATAATAATGTAATCTCTTACCGGTGAAAGGTGATCCCACAAGTTCTTGTTTTGAGACAACGTCGATTAGCGCATCCATAGGCTGCACAAAAGTCTGGCATCTTCATGAAAAGTCAGCAATTTCCTGTAGAAATATGTAAGATGTTTTTAACAAACTACCCCGAAAATAAAAATCATGTGCAACTTCAGTTATATTGAAAAGAAAGACCAATTCTGCCTCTCCCATCGATGTAAAATTACTGGTTGCTAGTAGCCTAGCCATGATACACAACTAAGCTGCACGATTAAGTCGTTTTTTGAAGAGAAAAGCTGCAATTTCAACATGTTCAAGCATCCAGGATTATAACCACGTTAATAACATTTTTTAAGAAACCAAACTGTTTGTAGTTTCGAGATAAGAGTATTAACGATTGTGCATCACTGACCTTACCTCAGTTTGCCTCAGGTTCCACAGATTCTGACAGAAGGCTTGCCTGTAGGAAGATGGCCGACCGGTGAGGACGTTCTAGACGCCGCCGTAAGACATCTAGTGTTCTATATATATCTATGAGCCAGACAGCCAGCCTATTCACACCAGGAAATCCAAGTCCTTTAGTTCGCTCTCTTCCAAATATCCAACAGACATTCCGTCTCCTCGTTGTTCCATATTGAGCCACGACTCATTTTCACCTGACGGTCCGGCTATGTGCTGCCTGCTAGTCTGAGTTTCCGCTAATCAAACCATAATTCCCACAATGCACGATGCAGCTGAGCGGTGCCTGTTATGTCCAAAGAGGCAGATAGAACTGGATCGGACCGAGGTGCTTTCGCTTTCACATCTCAAGCGAACCGCACCAGGGTTCGTTTGGAAGCAAACTCTTCAGGGAGGTCTCGGCTGATTTGGTGGCACCAAAGTGAGGTGGTTGCATTCACACTCAGACGTACTGAACCAAAGGACCAAACCCGTTTAGTGCGCACTACAGTATAGTCATGTAATCAACATTGATTTCAACAATGTAACTCTATTATAAATACCAACTATTTAATTGTTAGCTGTAACGGAATAGAGTTACTTTGTATTCTGAATACGTAACGCCAATGCATGTATTCTGTGACTCCCAACACTGCCAGCTTGTGACTGACTGTGAGAGAGAGCTTAAACTATCCAATGAGCATCTAAAGTGTTGGTGAGGCCAATGTGCGCTGCTGGTCAGATTGATATCATTATAGTTAAGAAAAAAAAACATAAAATGTAACATGTTAGTAAAAGTATGCACGATTGATTGTACTTAAGTAAAGTACAGATACGTGAAAAATGTACGGTACGGTACAGTACGGTAACAAAGTATTTATTACATTCCACCACTGCGCAAGACAGACACGTCGTGTTCGCGCTTTGCTGTATTAGTGGGTTGCACATACAGAGAGCACACTCAAACAATTACAAAAAAGTATAATTGTCATTTATGGACATAAATTGTGCTTATTTAGCTTAGGATTTGGCCAGTATCAAGTAGGCTACCTATTCAGAAAGTAAATAGTTGCTCTAATAGGTGTAATGTAGGTGTAATGATATGATATGATTTTGCTGTATCTAAATAATATACAAAATAGATTACATGATTACCATTTCTCAGATTACATTTTTACACCATTGCTAATGGTGTAACGAGGCTCACAAAAGGCTAGCTAACATATCCGTAATAATTACCATTGAGGTGAATACTTTTTGCAGAAGACCAACTCTTGATTGCACTCCAACTTCACATATCGTGTTTCTCTTTCATACAGTAAATGCCTTAAATAGGTTGCATCAGTAAACCCTTTAAAGATTAAAAAACATTAAAAAAAAAGACATTACACAAATCTGGTTATTCCGGTACACCTTTGCAAACTTTTATTCAATCATCCATATGTATTCAACTCTTCCACTCTTCTCATTACCCATCCTTTGACAACAAGGACCCAAAGGCCAAGACTCGTGAACATGATACAAGTTTCATGCATGTTTGTATTGCTAAAATGCCATACTTTACTACTCTACCTTTCCGAATTCTCCAAGAACATCACCAACATAAATAAAGTCTGCATTTTCTGTTTATTTTATTTAAATTGTTGTGTTGCTATTATATTATGATATACAGGTGAGGGATAAACCATATTTAATATTTAACCATATTAATACTGTGATAATACCTCAATACAGCGTTAATACGTGTTTATGTGTCTGTGTGTGTGCATATGTGCATTTATGTTGGCAGAATCACATTCAAGAAGTTTGATTATTTTCAAAATCAGAAACAAATATATTTTAGTGCTACAGTAAAAAATAAGTGTGAAGAATAACAAGTGATCAAGTTTAACTATCCCCTATTTTGGGTTGATAAATGAGTGTGCATGATCAGTGTTATATTATATATAACATATATTGCTTTCTTTATTGAGATATTGCTACAATTGCTGCATCTGTGTGGTTTCTTGTTTCTTGTTCATTGGCCTAACATCAGATCTTATGTCAAAGATCTCAAGGCAGCTTTTGACACTGTGGACCAGCAGATCCATGCCTTGCAACACTGGAAAAGTCTGGGACAAAGTGTTATTAACTGTATCAAGGAACGCCTACTCATCAGGGAGAGGTCTTGACCAACTACACTCCTCCGTACACCTGGAACAGTTCTAGAAAAACAGACCTGTGGAGATACAAATTCCAGTCTGTTCCACGTTCTTAAGATTGAAGCAAGAGTCTGCACCTACAATTCATTAATTCAAACGTTGTCTCAAAACGTATTCCTATTGACTCGTTTCAATAGGATGTTATGAATCGCCTTGTTTTCTGCTATATGCACCGTGAATTCCGCAGCACTTTGGTCAACGCTGGTAGTTTTTAAATGTAGTAACATTTTAGTAACAATCAAAGATTAAGGTATCAAGGTGTCCTAAATTAAACTAGCTCCCTGACATGCTGCCTTGCCTAGTTTACACCACAGTGGGCTGTGGGCCCCAGCCTGTGAGTGTCAGCAACATGTATTCAATGTAAGATACTGGACAATATGCTGGTGTTTGTTAAGTCAGTAGGAGTCATCAATTCATAACATACATTATTAATAAGATAACGAGAAAATGGTTAATATGGTTATGGGTATCATGGGTCTAAAATGAGGACTATATATATGCCTTACTACTTATGACTTGGTACTGCTGCAATGTAACTTTAGGCATTTCTAGCATTTAAGTCTATACATTCTTACTAGTCAAAGATATTCTTTAACATAAACGTAACTTGTTGTCTAACTACCTTAACTTATCATGAAACGCAGCAAAAATAAAATTGTATTTTTTAATAATTATTAATAATTATAAAACGTTTGTTACTTAACTCACATACTTTATAAATCATCTTATAAACCATTATCTAATTATCTTATTCATAATTTATACATGATTATGAATAGTTACTCATACTCATACTTTGATCCAACTGCCTTATTAATACTTTAAAGTTGCAGTTAAGTGCTACCTGCTACTGCCGAAAAACGTTTTAGTGCCCAAGCAAACATGTGACTAAATTGTGATGAATAGTGAATAAAAAAAAACAGATTGGCAAGAAGGATATCAGCTGCACCCCTTTCACATTGCCTTCCCCATGATGAGCAGACTCATCAAGAAGACCATGATGAAGAAGAGCCACATGAAGAAGCGGTCCATGACTTTGGCCACCTTCCTCCACTCCCCCACCAGACTCTGTGTAGAGAGCTGGTCCTGGTAGCAGCTGGCGATCAACTCAACGTCCCGGCGCAGGCCCTGGAGCTGGCTCATCCCCTCCCTCCTCCTTACCTCTCCCACTCCTTCTCCCCCTTCACCACCTGCTAGACCACAATCTACACCTCTTCCACCTACACTCTCTTTGGTGTCCACACCTCCTGCACCTTTCTCTGTCCCAGTGCAGCTTCCTACTGACCCCCCTCCCATGGCTCCCTCCTCAATGTTCACACGGTCTTCCTTCTGGTCGGCTTGCTTGGCGTTACCCAACCCTTCCTTCGGGTGGGGTGGGGGTGTCCCCCCTGGCCTTGGCTCCTGGCAATCCCAGTTGGCCCCCCAGTGTACACACACCTCCTCTTGCTGCAGCGGTGTGGGCTCCAGCACGGGCCGCTTCGTGCAGGGCCCCAGGCAGTTGTCACCAACCTCGTATACAAAGCAGATCCGAGCTAGGTAGTCTAGGATGAAGCGACGGGCCCACTGGGGAATGGGGCGAGCCTCGGGTCCACAGTGGTGGATGTTCATGATGAAGATGGTCAGGGCCGTCGACGCAGTGATCATCGTCATGGTAGCAATGTAATACTTCCCTGAATTAAGAGATTGGATATACGAATATTTATTTTTTTACCAAGACACTTCTGTTCAACACCGAATTTCTTTGGAATTTCATGGTGATCATATGATGCATATGTTAATGTTATAAGTAATGGAGTAAACTGGAAGTATAGTTGATTGTACAAATACATAAAACAGTTTTTTCATATATTTTACAATTTTTCAACCTTTTGATTTTTTCATTTACTTTGGAGCCCAATCACTACCCGCACCCAATTTTCTGTATTGGGTGCGAATAAGAAAAACACATGCACACAAACACAACCCATATTTCCTACCTCACAACCAAATGACAGAATATACAAACTTTTTCTATTTCTATTTTATACGTATGACCTATTCAACCCTTGCCTTGTCGCAAAGATTTCACTATCCAGAATAACCCTGTGATGGGGACTTGATAAATCAAGACACGAAAAAGGCACACAGGGATGGACTCAACATAACCCACATCAACATCAGAAAACCCCCAGAAATAGCACTGACCAATAAGGGGGACGCTCTCGGAGGGTGGCATGCTCTCGGCCACCATCAGCTGGAAGACGGTGAGTGCCAACAGCACCGTGACCCCCAGGGACACCTTCTCCCCCGAGTCGGCAGGCAGGTAGAAGCCCAGCGGAGCCAGGAAGGAGATCATCATGCAGGGGATGAGCAGGTTGAAGATGTAGAAGGAGGAGCGGCGCTTGAGGTGCAGCGTGTAGGTGATGTCTGGATAGGGTTCCGAACAGCAGCCGTACACGATCACGTTCTTTTTGGACGGCATGCCGAGCACCTTGAGCGGGAGGAAGAGGGGGGCTTCAAATTGAGATATAGGGATAAAGATCATAGTGGTTATTTGTGTGTAGTCTAGCAGACTACTTCAGCAGGACGTCTGGTGCTGCCATCGCTAAGAGCAAGTAAAAGCTGATCATCAAAGTCACAACTCTTCTCTGTTTTGGCACTGCAGTGATGGAACGAAATACCTGCCGATGTAAGGACCGCAGCGTCCCTCACCAGCTTCCACAAAAGACTCAAGACTCACCTGTTCAGAGTTCACCAAGACTCTGCATAGCCGGGGTGGCTATGTAGAGAGGTCTTAAGTCCCTACCCTCCCACTTGTTGTGTGTTGTATCAGCGATGTTGGGTGACGTCACTTCTGTTCTTGTCCCTCCCTTCTGTGTTTCGCGCATCCAGTAAAAACTATCATGAACACAGTTCAAAACCCCACAACACCCACCCCTTGTCGGTGATTGGTCGGAATACTATTTATTATGGTTTTGAGTGGTTGGTAGTACCAACCACCGTTCGTTTTTGTGTGCGATCTTGGAGCATAGGCTGCCTACAGAGACGTGTTTTTTTGACGGCCGGCTTATGATCAGAATCGCTGATACAACCTTTAATGAACACACTTATTGTATGTCATATTTAGTTATAGTACTTAGATTTGTAGCATCTTAACTTAGCTATCTATGTTGAATAGATGGGGGAATGGGTTAACCACGCGATTGTTGGTGCTTTGCACTTGGTTCTATTTACAGCGATGTACTGCTTCACTTTCTTATGACAAATGTACTTAATGTAAGTCATTTTGGATAAAAGTGTCTGCTAAATGCCCTAAATGTTAATGTAAATGTGTGTAGTCAGATGAAGGATGTAGTCCTTTAATCCCCAATCCCCTACCTCCCACTCCACATTGGGCACAAAGTCGGCGAGGTCGGCGCTGTCCAGGGCGTTGACCAGGTCCATCTGGTTGCCGTTGTGCGTCCAGGAGCCGAAGGTGAGCCGGCATTGCTGCACGTCGAAGGGGAAGAAGGCCACGTCCACCGAGCAGGAGCTCTTGGTGATGGCGGGCTGGTCCCACATCACCGAGCCGTCGTTCCGCAGTACAACGTTGGTCTCCATGGAGCTGGAGAACTGGTCGTTGGCACTGGGGTGAGTTTGCATGGTTTTGGGTTGGTTTAGAGATGGAGAGAGAGAGAGAAAAGAAAAGATTAGCAGATGAAGAAGAGGGGTGAAACATGTTATATATATAAAATATTATTCTACGGTTAATGTTGAAACTAGATGTCCTGCGAACACACAAAATCCACGCAAAATTCCACGAACACGCTGACATGCTAATGACACTGAGGCTAATGAGCGAGCATGCTGAGTTTCAAGTCCCTGGGCCGCTTTGGAGCGTACTTGTGAATGCGATTGATCGAATAATGGGGCTGACCATTTTTGTTTCATCGTGAGTTATAGCGTATATATGTATGTACGTATGTGTACTTATGCATACATACAGTATGTGTACTTACCGTAAGTATATGTATGTTAGTCTACATTGGGATTAGCTATTATTTATTATTATTATTATATGCATACTTATGTATTTCTACGTACTTTTTCCCAGACACAGTTTTCACTGGTCTTGGTATAAATGCAGAATTGACTACTCTGGGCTGTCCCATTATAACATATAATTCATTGCAGGGATTGTGATGCAGCTCAGCTGGATCTGAGGTTGCTCAACACTGCCGAGGTACTTATTTATGCAAGAAGAGCCAAAAGAATGTATTTCCCGCTAGAAGTATGCCGGCCCGCTCGAGAGGCCGAGCCACCTGTTGTAGAGGACGATGTCAGGCTTCCACACGAGGCGGCTGGGGATGCGAATGGCGTCCAGGCCGTCATAGTCCTCCTTGCTCCAGGTCAGGTAGGCGTCTGTCCACATCTGTCTGTTCCACAGGTAGGTGGTCAGGATTTGGTTCCGCTCGTCCTGATGAAAGGGAAGACGGAGCCCTGTTTATCATCTGAATATGTTTTGATTTAATGGGCAGATTCTATTTTCCTTCCAGGCTCCATAGCCAAAGCAGATTACCAATATAACCATACCACACCTCAAGCAAACAATGCAGACCAGTTACATTACGTCAACGACGTGGCAGAATGAAGTTATAGCAATTCAGAATTTGTACACAAACTACAAACAACATCATGGGTTGTCCTGTTGTTGTTGTGGTTGTCCATCACCTTAACTTTCCAAGTGCAGCGCTGATGAGTAGACTGGTGTTAAGACGGCTGTGTGTGTGTGTGTGTGTGAAAGCAAATAGTTCTGGCGTTACCATATCAATGATCTGGGAGAGGGTGATCTGCAGAGTCACATTGATGATGTGCTCCGTGTCCTCCACCGGTCGCAGGGCGCTGGTGTAGTTGGAGAAGAGGTCGCTCATAAGCTTCTGGGCATAACGTCCGTGAGCTCCCAGACATACTGCAAAAATGTTTTTTTGCAGGTGAGGGTACATGTCTGAGTGAACGATCAACAACATGTGTTAAAATAACATTGTTCACCATTGATTATCCCAGTAAAACTGTATCCAAAAATTACTAACAATTAAATAAGTCTACACTCCAAAGACTGGATGGTGGCTGCCTATTAAGTTTACATATGGATTGGTATTTACATAGAAGACCATCATAAGATAATAAAATATAATATAGCATTATTAGTGAATGTCACAAGACCTGTGGTTTACTGGTTTACTTCCTGTTGATGCTACCAAGCTTAGCTTTTTCTTTCTTTGTTTTGTAGATTGTTGCATTGGTTTTTCCTGGCCTATTTTTTTTTGTGTAGTCAGATTGTAATGCTGAAATACTATAAAAAATGTTACTAATGTATCCTCCTATGTTTCAATCATAGCAACACACCCAAGACAACAGTAACAAAAGTTCATGTATTATCATGCTCTTTGTACAAATGAGCTTTTCAAGAACCGTTGACACCCTATAAGGTGATTCCAAAATGCTAATAGGAAAAAAGGAGGAGGGATAGGAAATTAGGGAAATATCAGAAGGACAGTTACAGATAGCATCACTTTGTCACTAGCGGAAGAATGAAAGACCCTTCTGGCAGAAGCACAGAGCTGTCAGCCCAGCTGGCCATCTACAAACAGCCTTAGAAGTCCAGGATGTTTTATGTTGAAGCCAATCTCACATCTCTTCACTGTGTGACGCACACCTGAAGGAATGATGGGCTCATGGGGGATAGAAAAATGAACAGGAAATGTATATTTCCTGTGTTTTGATAGTTTGATAATTAAGTGAAGCTAAGCTCAATAGTTTGGTCAATGTTAGTATAGAGTTGTTGTGAATGTTATTCTTCAAGCAGCACATGAAGATTCTGAGACCCTGCATACAGCATGGAGCTGTGGGCTTTTGGCTTACACTGTATAGAGCAACATAGTGGAAGAACACTAGTTGAGAGAAAAGAGGTGAGGTGGAAATTAAAGTCAAATGTTATGAGTATGACAGGAAAGAAATTGAATGAAAAAGTGTGTGTAAACATCTCTTTTAAAATCACCTCCAACAAATGGGAATAGGAATAGTCATTGTCCCCTTCAAAATATGGATGCTATTGAGGGAGAGTCAACATATTTGGGATTATTAACATCCGCAAATGAGAGAAATAGAAACACAAAGTAAGAAGAGAGAGTCTTTAGATGGAGAAACAAACAACATAGACAGAGACAAAGTTGGATAGTTAGTGGAAAGAGAAGGACAGTGCAGAGGGCAAGAGAGACGGAGAGAGAGTAAGAAATAGCTGACATGCCTTGTATTAAAAAGGAGGCATACAGCATCCTAGTCTGTTGTAATGACCTTCAGATAGCCCTCTTTTGCAATGAGCAATGAGAGCAGGGAAAGGAGAGAGAGTGATTTAAATTTGCCTTGAACAAATAAGGACATCTGGAGGACTATGGAGAGGGTCTGTCTGGCCTTGAGTTGAC
>OMLJ01081954.1:5612-23023 GCA_900302595.1 Gadiculus argenteus | reverse complement strand
GCGGGGGCATGGTCACGTTGTCCAGGATCTTGCGGCGCACGTGGCACGTGGCGTCGTAGGAGAAGCGCAGCAGCGTCAGGATCAGGTACTCGGGCGCCGCCACCACCTCCATCGTCCGCTCCGCCCGCTGCAGCGAGCCGCACGTGTCGCAGAAGTAGGCGTTCTCCTCGTCCAGGATCTCCGGCGCCAGGAAGTAGTTCACCAGGTCGGGCACCGAGAGCGGTGGCTCGTTCGTCGCCGGGGCCGAATCTCCGCCCGACACGGTCACTGAGGATTTGGCTGGACCGTGGAGCTCTGGCGCCTCGCTGCCGCCGTTGACTGACCCCTGGCCCAGACCCTTGGGCTCCTCGGAGGGGGTCTTCTGGGAGGAGGAGGCGGAGGAGGTGGTGGTGGTGGAGGACGGGCAGAAGGCCAGGGAGAGGTCGGTGAAGGGCTCCTCCTTCTGGGAGATGCTGTTGCACTGCGTGCAGCGGATACCCGTGCTCAGCCGGCCGCCGAACATCCTCTCGATCAGAGTCCTGCCGTCCTCCGGGGGTTGGGCATCCCCTGCAGGGAACTGTGGCTCCTTGCCGTTCTCTGGAGGTGCCTGACCCACGGGGGCCTGGCTTGCTGCCAGGCACAGAAGGCCGTTCATTGGCTTTCCCGACTGCAGGATCTGAAGCGTCTTCTCCTCTTCGTGTAACCTTGATGCCACCAAACAACCATATTATGTATTAATACATAATATGCTCATATTAATTAATAAATTATAACAGCAGTTAGGGTAGTTTTAGCTTCAAAAGCGGATTGTAGGCTAGTGCACATATTAAAAACTCAAGCACTTCAAAACTCTCCTCATTAACAAGGCTACCTCTGAGTCAATAATCTTGTCAAATTAACATGATAACCAGCTACAATTAACTCTGCAGGTCCCTGTTGCTGCCCCCCCCCACACGCTTGCACTTTTTGTCAGGCCATCACTGTAAATAAGAACTTATTCTTAACTCTTTGAGTGCCGCACTGTTTTGCGAAGCTTTGGCCCAGAGTGCCAGCAATCTAGACCATTGTTGACGTAGAGCGACAGCGTATTCTATATTATATCTATGGACACATACTATGGCTCATTTGAAGGGTGAAACTTTAAGCTCTCAGTGGGTACAAACCGTGTATTTCTACATGCCTCCGTTCCTGAGAAATCCCAAGCTAAACATTGGCTGGTTTTCATCAAAATCCTTGTTTTTTTCTAGAAATGGAGATATAGCATCTTTTATGAAGTATGCACTGTTTGAGCAGTGCACACTGTTTGAATATAGTTCTTCTGTTCACAAAACCACCATGGGGGGGGTATCACCGACATATTCAGCACTCTGGTGAGGACGTGCCCTCTTGCAAGCACGACTACGACTATCACCCACTCCGCCCGGCCCCTCCTCAGCCCGGTGGTCAGTTGCTCCTTTCAACCTGGTGCGTGTGTGTGTGGTGTGTGTGTTCTCCCCTGATTGTCGCTGTCAGAGTCTCCATCCAGAGATACATCCTGCCTTACTAGAAAGGTGGACTCATCCAGCGTTGTCTGTCAAAAACGCACCTGCTGCGATATATTTATTTTCTTCAACTTTTTAATTATTCAGAGCCTGAAAAGTGCCTGTAAAGTTACCGGGAAGTGACCTAGACTGCCACCCGCTGCCACCTAGTGATCAACCCACGAGTTTTCGCTCGTCATCTATTTCAGTTCTGTTCATCATAGAGTTCCCAAATTCACACACAAGGTGTGTTAGAGTGTCTATTATTAAAAATAATTAGCTAAAAACAAAAAACAAAATGTTTTTGGCACTCAACGCATGGGAACAAAAAATGAAAACATTTGTTTTTGGCACTCAAAGAGTTAATGATCTGCCTGGTTACATACAAATAAAAACAATAACAGCCAGATCACCGAGTGTGGGGGTGGTTTTGGTGGGGGGTGGGGCTACCTGTCGAGGAGGAAGCGTAGATATTCAGAGCAGTCCTGCTGGGAGCCTGCGTTGAACCACGGGGGGCGGGACGCCTCGAAGAAGTTCCTGGGTGCGTACGCTGCCCTCTGGAGGGAGCACACACACATCACATCTTACCGCATCGCTCCGCCTCATGTCCACATTAACAGGAATTGAGTGGTCTGGTCGGGAGCACCCACCTGTGTGTGGGCGAGGAAGGCGAAGAGCAGCTGCAGCTTCTTCATCAGCATGTTGGTACCGCTGAGATGGAGAGACAGGACATGTCTCCTGAAACTGAGACACAGAGGGTGGCTGTTAACACCTTTCACAATTAAAGCTTGGAGTATGTGTGGAACAGTGTTTGTATTTGATGGACTCATATTTTATTTATTTTAATCTTAACATGTTTTGTATTGTTTTTCAGCTAAGAAATTGTTGCATTAAAAATAGGACAAAAATAGGACCACAAAGATTTGGGATTTTACGAAGGCTTACAAAATAAGTTTTGCAAAAACATAACTAGAACTGCTCAGCATGTATAGACAGAGAGAGAGAGAAATGCAGGGCTCACTCAGTGGCCATGAAGAGGGTCTGGATGATGCTGTTCATGTAGCAGGTGTTCCCCAGGTTGACCAGACCGGTCTTCCCAGTTTCAGACTTCCCAGCCTGCCTCAGGACACCAGAAGCAAAGGAGTTGGACTGGGACGTCCAGGCACTTTGATTTAGGACCACCTTGATCTTCTCCTCCTCAGGCTTCGGTAGATCCTAACACGATAAGAAAAAAATAAAACCAAGAGTGCTTGATCTGTGAGAAAAGTTGCAAGTCAAGTATACAAGATTCATGAAAATATATGAAGATATCCAATGATTCAGTGCCGAAGTGATGTCAAAACCACTAGATGCATCAGACAAATCTGAGATGTACGAAGCGCATGGAAATGCCCCAAGTCAGCTTAACAGATGCTTTAGAGGTGCAATCTGGATTTAGTAGGCATCTGGCCCAGCAAAAATGTGTGTGCCCTCTTAAGAAATTACTGATTTCACGCCATAGGAACATTGCAAATATTGAATATGCAGTAATTAAGGCTAAGGCTGAGTCTAATATTTGATACTCATGGTTAATTCTACACCGTTTTAAAAACATACTCTCCTATTAAACCCAATTGCATAGTCAGGCGAAATCAAGTTTACCCACAGCAAAGTGCATTTCTACACAGAGGGTATGATAGGACCTGTGGTGCTCTGTACATCAAAGCCAACAAAGCCAGTGTTTACGCCTGTATTATCTCTTCAATATATCCAACAAGAATTTCTTTATAGGCATGATAGTCAGGAAGTGGTTAGGGTGTTTGACCAAAAGTAAGCCTTGACCAAGATGCCTTTATACTACAACATCTAACACAAATTCACGTTAGGTTGTTACCGGTATGTATAAAAGTATCTGCTAAAACATTTAACAGTGAATAATGTAAGTATTGACATTGTTTGTTCAGTTGTGTTGGTGTTTACCTTGATGGCCTCTAGTATGTTGTCATAGAGATCAGGGAAGCCAGAGTACTGGTACATCATGCAGTGGATCAGCTCCGTGAACTGCAGCAGGAAGGCCTTGCTGCTGGACAGACCATCGGTCCTTATGGTCTGGACCAGGTGTACCACGTGGGGGACCACCTGGGACCAGAGAGAGCAAAGAACATGTTGGCTGGAGGGGGACAATGAATTCACTGTTGGTACTAGTTATGCATGTAGTACCATTTACTACTGGGAACATTTAGGGAGACGATTTAAAGAGAAAAGAAGAAACCCATTCATTTATTTGTCTTTATTTTCCAAATTGGTGCACTAATGCATCAACATCATATTTTGTTAGTCCCTTTAACTGGCTTTAATAATTTAACAGATCAGAGTATGACAATAATTATGGAAAAGTGAGAATGATACTGTTCATCCTACACAGTATTACGCAACGTGGACGAGAGCAGAAGGCCCCTCACCAGATGGAAGGCTTCAGGAGAATGCTGGAAGCTGAGCAGCATGTGGGAGAGAACGACCAGTGCCCCTTGCCGTACGATGGGATACCACAGCCGGTTCAACACCTGCGTGTAGCATGAGGAAGAATACATGATATTTAGTTGAACAAAACCACTTACTTTGGTGTTGGGACTCGTCTCACCAAACTATTTCTGGTTGGTTTAATAATATAATTTATCCTGATGATCTGTGTCGTCAACTTTGTCATTTTAAAAAGACGCATACAGTAATCTATGAATGCGTGTCTGAAAGTAGATACACACCAGCTCGATCTTCAGCAGGGTGACGTCGATGAGGATGGTGAACTTCTGTACTGCAGCCAGTCCTTTGAGCAGAGCAATCACCCAGGTGTCAATGTGTTGAGCCAGGGGCCAGGAGAGCCAGTCTATCATTCTGGATCGCACAAGATTGACAGAAGAGACACAAGAGTGAGAACATAAGGGAACCAGAATTTAATTACCCACCATACATTGAAAGACAAATACCAGCCTCAAGCATCCAACCATTATACTATAAAAATAATTTGTTGACACACAACTTACATTGGTAGACATGGAATAGGGTGCAAAAATCAGGGAATCAAGTCTCATCAAGTAGAAAAATACATAAGGGGATCCCTGTTCTCTTGTGACCGGTTTACCCCAGGCACAAAAGTTAACGTTAGATAATGCTATGAACAAGTAGGGTGGCTGGACAGTACAAGGAATGGGAAACAAGGCTTGGATGATGAAGGGGAAACAACATATGGATTTTTCCATCACACTTCATGGGGAGCAGAGCTGTTGTCAGCATTCCTGAGATGTATAACCTGTATAAGAAGTCCTTGCTTTTGGATCATTCCATGTGAAAACAGGCAATATCGGGGTACCATTGTACATGGTACCGCTCAGAAAAGCTGTGAAAATATGCCTTATGTTACCAAACGAGGGAATCTGAAGTTTCAGGTCAATATCTCAAATGGTTTGCCTGTGGTGTCCATTTTAATTTCAAGTGCCACACCCCTTTTTGACATTGGAATTTTGCATTTCATTTTTTGGCATTTTTGGAGGCCCATAACTTCTCTTCTAATAGTGATAGAAGGATCAACATTCTTCTAATAGTGATAGAAGGATCAACATTCTGTCTCACATTCCTCTCACCCATATTGTTTGGGTGAGAGGTGGTTCACCAAAATCAAATTTCTTTTTGACTATATATTTTTTTATAATAATGCATTACGAAGAATAAAATTCATATTATGGAGCTTCATAGTCAAAGGTTTTATTTAATTAAAATAAATAACAAATATGTATCATTATCTGGTATAAATCCCATTAGGATCATGCCCACATGGTCATTTGGGGGTCCAAAAGAGTCATCTCTGCCTGAAAGTGTTTTTGGACCCCCATAAAACCCCCACCAGTGGTACCATACCCTTCAAATTCATTTTGGAAAAGTTGAGCAAAGTTCCCAAATATAACAAGAATAAATATGATAAAAATTCCAATGTGTCAAAAAGGGATGTGGCACTTGAAATTCCAATGGACACCAGGGGCAAACCTTTTGAGATATTGACCTGAAACTTCAGATTCCTTTGTTTGGTAACATAAGGCATAATCTCACAGCTTTTCTGAGAGGTCTCATGTACATGGGTGGCTGAGTTGGCATGGAATAACCCCTTTGCCAATGCATTAGGGCTGTGAAATTAATTGAATTTTAATCGCTATTTGAATTATTGGGTCAAACAATCTCCAAACTAAATAATTGAGTTGAAACAATTATTTTTGCATTTTTCGTTGTACTGTTAGGCTTAGAGACACGCATGTAACCTGGCTATTACCAGACCAATCGTAGATTGCACGTTGGTCTGGGGAAGCTGCCGTCATTTTCTTCAGCACAAGAGGCGTGATCAACGGGCAGAGTTAAAGTGACTCTGTACGCTACATGGCTCTCAAGTGTCCTGCATTGAGCGTTGACATTCACTCATTTAGGCCTGTTGTCCTGCTGCACTCCCGCCACACAAAAAAACAAGAATATATTTGATATGCTGCAGCGTCTAAAATCTCTCCGGCTTTGTTATAACACACACACTCACACACAAACAAACACCCCCCCGTTCACGAGACAGTGAAGAAATGCTGAAGAAATGCATATTTCCTCAAAAATAATCGTTTGAGTAATCGTGATTTAAATATTGACCAAAATAATCAGGACTATGATTTTTTCCATACCCAAGCAGCCCTACAATGCATTGAACTTCTCCTTGCGGAGCTCTAAGAGAGACGCAGGGTGACTGCCCATCTGAGGCCTCAGATTACTGTTCGTTGTATGTTATTGTTTATTACTCAATTAATTGAACCAAATTGTCAGATTTGGCTACAATTTCAGATTACTCTTTAGTCTTAAACAGTAGACAGACAGAAACAATTGACACAGTGCAAAATTCCAGGCCACAGCACTAACTGATCCGACCCTGCTATCATTGTAGCATGTATCATACCAACCTGCAGAGTGCCTTGGTCATGCTTGCATCCTTGACATTCTGGTCAGTGGTGAGGCTCTTAATGAGCACAGTGATCATCTGCAGGGGGATATGCTGCACCAGACTGGCTAGGGAAATCGCCGGGTCAAAGGAGGGATCTGGAAGCAATGCAGAAACAAGATTTCCCATAATTTAATCTTAATTTTTTTTTAATTATCAAGGCATAAAAAATAATCAGAATTTATGGAATAATGTCTGACTGTTTCAACCATTAATTCCTATCAGAATAAAGAACACAACTGAATTATTTTAGCCTGATGTGAACAACAATGCAAAGCCTTGAATATTGATATTATGTAATACAATCAATAAGGGACGATTGTCTTTCTGTACATGTATTTAAGATATATTCTTCTTAACATTCTCTTTTATGGAAAGATTGGGTAGAAAAATGAATTATTAAAATAGCAAACCTATATGAGGGATAATATAAAGTCATTTGAAAGGTTGGCTGGTGAATACAATCTGCAAGTATTTACAAATGCGTCACTTGTTAGTAACTGTCATAGGGAGAGGAATAGAACCGCAACAGTCAAACCTTCTCTCTCAGACTACGTAAATAATGGGTTTGGGGCATGAGGCTTCCATATTCTATGCAATGTTCTTCCAACAGACCATTACCATCTTTATATTATATCTTATGCGACAATGTTAACTTGGTCGAAAGATTTGAACATTGATGTCACACATAAAGAGTGGGATGGTACTTGTGAAAACATTAAGAGGGTGTCAAGACATTAAAATTAGATGAATCCAGTTTAAGATTTTGAATCGCTTTTATTGGACTCCGAGTCGACTGTTTAGGCTGAAGCTGCGGGATAATGCAGACTGCTGGAAGTGCTACAGCTCGGAAGGGACTCTTCTTCATCTGCTGTGGGAATGTCCCATGGTTCAGAACTAATGGCTAAAGAATCCTGATCGCATTGAAAACATTACCCGGACTAGCTTGGAGTTCTGCCCGTGGCTGTATGTTTTAAATTATCCATAAATAACATCCAACTGTGGAGCAGCGGACTTTATTCAAACCAGTATAATGGTTGGAAAACAAATTAGAATGAGAAACTGGAAGAACCCAGGTGATCCCTCTTTCCAGGAGTGGAGCACGGAGTTGGCAAAAGTGGCATCCTATGAAAAAATCTCTTTCAACATCAATGACAGGACTGAAAAATATGTGGCAAAATGGGGAAAGTATGTGCAATATATTGCTACAAGATGAGAGCGTGGTACTTATTGTAAAACTGTACAACTGATCCATGTGTGTTTTTCTTTTTTTTTATTAGATTTTATTTTTTATTATTTTATTATTTCTATTACCTCTTTTGGCTTCATTTTTATTTTATTAAAAATAAAAATGCAACATTACTAAGGGATATATGGTAAGATGTCAATTGTAATGTTGACTACAATGTTGATTACGATGTAACAGTAAATTAAAAAAAACTAAATAAAATACAAATAAAAAAAGATATATTCTTCTTAAAAATTCATATTCAGTTCAAATAATAGGTTATCTTGTTCAAAGGTTACACAGAACAATTTTACATACAGTTTTGTACAAGAAAACTTTACACAAGAAATACACATATTCCTAATAACAGAGTTTCAACATTTCAACAACTGCACTAAAGACAAAAATCTGAAATGTTCCCCCTTTAAAATATATGTATGAATGAATGCCATTTACCTGTGGATGATATGATGGCGAACACCTCCTGTAGCGAGGGTAGCAGCGTAGCTGGCTCTGCTTTCCAGATGTTCTGCAGCAGTGTGCTAACCTTGGTCACCTGACCCACGTACTCCCTGAGCTCCCGCTCCTGACTTGCCGGGCAGTGGAAGTAGCTGATGGTCCTCACCAGCTGCTGGCAGAACAACACAGCAGACTTCTCCCTGGGAATGCACTGGACAAAATCCGACAGCAACGTGCTGATGCGGGCACACAGGGCGGGCTTGGGTCGCTCACACACCATCCTCAAGAGCTCCACTTGGAGGACAGTGAAGATCTCCAGCACGGAGGGACAGCTGATGAGCAGCCTCAGGCAGAAGTGGATGTAATCGATGATGGCTGGATCTTTACACTCCAGTCGGTCATAGCCCTGCTGCAGCAGGCCCAGGACAAAGTCTTTAGTGAAGAAGAGCTGGAACTCTGTGCGGTGATAACGGGCATAGGCCTCCATCACCTGGAAGCCCACTTTTTTCTGGAAGGCATCCTCTCCCAGCAGGATGAGGCGGGCTGTGAGAGTAAACAAGGCTTTGCATTGCTCTGGCGTGACTTCCTTTTCTGCTGCCTCCACCACCTTCTTCACAATGGCCTTCTTTACTGGGACGGTGTGGTTGGAGCAGACAAGGGCCTCCAAAATCTTATCCATGCTGACAAATCTGTAATGCAGAGATAAATAAGTAAATGACGTAGTCCTATATTCAGAGACGAACAAAAGGACATACGGTAAGCAGATTCCTTTTCATGACTTTCGATATTGTTCTGGTGGCTAAAACAGACCCACACAAATGAAAAAAAAAATATCAGTGTTTGGAAGTGACTCAACAATTCAGACTTATTGAAAGAAAGTTGATCATACATGACAAACGTGGATGTTTTGTGAAACCAAAGGCATGCGGATACAAAGACAAAGAGGACGACGCAAGCTCTCCGTAGAGGTGCAACATTGTTGATTTGATCACCATTAAATAAAAGAAGAGAAGACATATGTCCATGTATAGGGCTCTCCATGGACGGAATCGCGACTAAGAGGTCACAGTATTGCGAAAATCGTTTTGGTCGCTTGCGGCTAACGGGCTAGAAGTTATGTTACAATATACTAGCTTGTAGAGTTACGAAACGGGCCAGAAATAAAAAATTGTTGATGTAAACAACACCACCCGCCTCATTCCTCTCCATGAAAACAACTCGCTATGCTAGCGCTTAGCTGGGTGACAAGAAGCTAGCAGGTTTAGGGCTAGCTACAGGTTATTTGGTCACATAATTTGATACAGTTGTCAGTATAAAGTTGACAATCATCGAATGACACAATTGTCACACTTCTCCGTTTAATAACACATTGACCGGTTGCTTCTACGAGAGTGGGCATTGTTGTTGGCTAATGTGAACAAAGCAGCAGAACGGGCCCAACGAAATACCAAGTGCCTCTGACTTAGCATAAACGCTGCTGAGCCTCAACACGGTAAAGATCCAACACACGGTGTACATACCCAACTGACTCATGACAATTATAGACGATCTGAATATCCCGAATTGCCAGGAGAGGTGCTTGGTCCGTTGACAGCTAAAACCAACCGTTATGTTCGCTGCTTTGATTCAATCAGCTGATGAGCCGTGTTCTGACGTCACTCCCAATGGCAGGCGTCCCACTAGGACCCTTCGGCAATATCCGGTTTGCGATATATTTTTTCGTAGGATACGTCTGGGATTCTCGCCTCTGATTGGTTAAAAGGGCTCTCCTCCGGTTGTTTATCAAGAGTTGACGCCGCATTGGATTGCTGAGCGCAGGAAATGCGGCGGCTATCTTGGACCGGTCGTACTCTTGTTGCGTATCAGCAGAACAGTGCACTGTGCAGCCTATTCCTGCTTAAATCAGCGGACCATCGCAAGCATGGCCCGGGAGATTACTTTTCACAAGTAAGATTTAACATTAAATGTAAAAAAAAAAAACATGTTTCCTGTATCATAGCTACATGTATGACATTTTCAGCAAAAAAAACCTGCGTGAAAATCAGTTTTGTATTCAGTGAGGTATGATTAATTCAATGCGCTGACAGTTCATTGCACCAGCCGAACAGATGACACTGAGTCTTGATTGAGTGGAGCGGTCGACCGGTCCAAGAGGGCGGCCCTACGGGTCGTCGGCGCCAGTAGGCAGTAGCGGTCGATGCGGTGTCTACTCTTTATTATGTCTATGTTGTTTATGGTTAGGGTTTGGGTAAAGGCCAGGGAGACCCCTCGAGCCTTCAAAGTTCTCCGTCGGGATGTCGGATACGCAATGCAATTCGCCGCCCGATCGATCTTATATGTTGAATACTAACCATGTAAATAGTGTTGAAAATAAACTTCCAAAGCTTTTCCAAAGCAAGTCTTATTTGGTGTTTTATTAGTCCTCATACCATGGTCTGGTTAAAAAAAAGGGTGTCGGTTAAAAAGTGATATACTATACCTACACCTAGAGGTTCCGGTCGGTGCACAGGCTCAAACGCTAGTTGGTAACCATAGCAACGGAACGGTGTAACAAAGTTATTTCACTGTACATGCATTACATCGGACGGTTATTACAACAGCAAGACAGACAGAGTGAGTGATTTTATCATTTATTTTTACATATTTGGTGAGTTTGATAACGTTGAAGACTGAGATGCAGCACAACTGATCAACTTCTGCGGTCTAGTTGCTCTGGTCACGTTGCTGGACAACGCCTGTAGAGGGGAGTTAGTCCACTCAGCTGGGACTTGTAAAAAAAACCCTCACGATTTGAACTCTATTAATATTATAGTATAAATAATTGATTTAATATTTATTCATTTCGTAAGTGACCATGGTATAAGCGGGATAATGCCCTTCGAGGTGTCCAATTATTTCTGATAATGGACACCTCGTCGGGCATTATCCCTTACTTGATGTGCTAAAGTAAATAAGGTGTGAAGTCAAACCGGGGAAAGTGATTCCGGAATTTATTTTGTTAGAGGACCAATCACAGCCCTTGCCGTCTCCGTTTTCCCTTGACGGAGTGACGACACTTAACAAAATATTGGATGCACCCGGAGAGTACGGAGAGGCTCTCTAAGAGGGTCTCCAAGACGGTCTCCGTGCGACGGAGAGGGCTCTCTGTGTCCACGTACAGCACTTTACGGTATAAACCAGGCTTAAGGGTTAACCCTCACCCAAAACCTAACCTTAACCTTAACCCTAAACCTAACCCTAACCATAACCTCCCGCAAACAGCTAGGACTAATCGAAACACGATCTAAAGGAGAGCCCTTCTAACCAATCAGAGGTGAGAATCCCAGATTTATCCTACGAAAAAAAATATTGCATCCGGTTTTGATGACTTTTTTTTTTCTTTATTTATTTTTTACTGTGATCACATCATATAAGACCCACCAATGGCATTTAGACGTTTACCTAATATTTAGATTACAACATTGTAATAATATACACGCATCGTTTACTCTATATTGTGTATTTAATTTACCTGGTATGCATCTCACCCTCAAATTATTGTATAAGTTATGATATAATATTAGATAGGATGTTATAGTCAATATATAATATATTAATGTAATATATATGCATATGTGTGTTAAATAATTTCGGCCTTCTTCCAATCGCGCTACCAAGAACTCTCGCGATAGGCTGCACAAACCGGGCAGCGTTACGTAGTGAACGCGGCGGGTGTTGAAGAAAGGTCTAGCAACCGCGCCAATGTGCTGCTGCTGCTGGTGATCGTTTGTTGTCTTTCATTATCAACAATTGGATATTTCCTATCTGATCACACGAGGTTCGGAGAGTCACATCGCGACATTATAAGGACCACATCCTAACTCTATAACCGCGTTGATTCATTGATTCGCGGAGGTAATTCAGGAACAATGTCGGAGAGTCCGAGCGGCGTGGAGCAGCGGGAAGAACCGACCGAGCTGAAACTTGAAGAACCCGCACCAGCCGAGGTAAGACGATGTTGAAATATGTTCATGGTCATGTATATCAAACACGTACTTTGATATTATGTGTTGTTATTGTATAATATCGATTCAACCACACCAAATAACATAATGTTCGTGTTTAAAATATTCTGTTTGGCCAGATACAGCGGCTACGATAGTTAGCTACTAGCAAACACTCAGCTAACCGCACGGCGCTGTGCGGACCAACAATACTGCCGGGAAACTTGGTCCATTTGCGACCAGATTGCTCTTTAGCCGTCGTGCCGTGTTAAACGCGTCTCTTCTCCGCAGTTGTTTTCCACTGACTACGTCTTCTTTTCCTTTGAACGGCTGCGTAGTAAGATTGTCTTGGCTTGGTTCACCCGTGAAGCACTCCTCCTCAGTGACCATGCCTTTTGTTGTCAAGCGTTCACGTTAGCTTAGCTCCGGGAGTTCAGGAAGAAAAGCTCGAGTCAACTTGCGGCTGTCATTCATTCATCCGCTGCACGCACTTTCTGGTCCGAAATTTGACAGCGCACTGTTGCTGCCTAACGAACGAACTTCTACGGACGCAACTTCACTTAATTTGGTCAACGGGATGGGGCAGTTGGTCACTGGAAAACACGACTTTACCCTAACTATTCTCCTGTATAGGCAAAGTCAGACTCTTCAGATGCAGGTAAAGAGTCATCGTCATCAGAGGCCGGGCAGGATGCTCAAGATGCCTCATCATCACAACCGACGGAAGGGCTACCTGCCTATGAAGAGAAAGTGGTAAATGAAGCATCTTTATATTCTCAACTCTCTCTTTTTTAGAATGATTTGTCCGCGAATCTGAATGGAGTCCTTTCTAAACAAATTAATAATGTCATTCATTTATAGCAAACAGATCGAACCAACAGATTTGAATACCTGCTGAAGCAAACAGAGGTGTTTGCTCACTTCATTCAACCAGCAGCACAAAAGACTCCGACCTCTCCGCTGAAGATGAAGCCGGGGCGCCCCCGCGTCAAGAAAGATGAGAAACAAAACCTCCTATCTGTAGGAGAGTAAGTTGACCATAGAAAATAATTTACACTTGTGTTTAATCTGACTTTTCCATTTTTTTTACTAACCAATATGCACGTGAGTCCAGGTTCGGATACCCTGCACTATCTTCAGGATCAGTTTACGGCAATACTGATTGGGGGCGCAAAGCCGCATGGCTGCAATCACTGACACATTGGCAGGCATTGCATCGACTTGCAACCCGATTGTTTCCGTACACCATTAATTCTCTCGCTTTTCTCTTCAAAACAATTTCATGACCAGACAGAGAGGCGAAATAGACAACAGGTGATGAAACTTATGAGATACGCAACCTTTCTTTCTTCTACATGGAACAAAAATAATCTGTCTGTCTGTGCTGGCACCACAACATGACACGATGTTACACATACCACACTGATTTAATGATTAAATAAAATGTAAAGATAACTTAAAATGTGTGACTAAATGACATTTGTAGTTATAGTTTATTATATTTATAGTCAAACACATCTTTTCACATTTATTTATTTTCCCCCAGACTTTCCTCGCTCAATTCTTAACTGAATTTTATTTCTTATTCTGAACAGCAACCGGCATCGCCGCACCGAACAGGAGGAGGACGAGGAGCTCCTGAGTGAGAGCAACAAGACCACCAACGTGTGCACTCGCTTCGACGACTCTCCCTCCTGTAAGCACAAACCCTGGCCATTAAACCATTGAGCCAATGCAAATGGTCTGCATAGAAGAGGAATGACGTTCAATGGTTTCTCTCTCTCGTCCTCATTCAGATGTAAAGGGGGGTAAAATGAGAGATTACCAGGTCCGCGGTCTGAACTGGCTCATCTCTCTGTATGAAAACGGAATCAACGGCATCCTTGCTGATGAGATGGTACCCACTGCACCACCACAACGCAGTCAAATGCATCTCACTCACGTTGGGTGACTAGAGGTTTACCATGTACCTCTGTCCTCAGGGATTAGGGAAGACTCTGCAGACCATCTCCCTGCTTGGCTACATGAAGCACT
Organism: Gadiculus argenteus; assembly: GCA_900302595.1. Lineage (NCBI taxonomy): Eukaryota > Metazoa > Chordata > Actinopteri > Gadiformes > Gadidae > Gadiculus > Gadiculus argenteus. Next base: position 8,821 of record OMLJ01081954.1, on the reverse strand, counting down.
ACAGAAGCATCCCCGGCCCCCACATGGTGCTGGTGCCCAAGTCCACGCTGTACAACTGGATGAACGAGTTCAAGCGCTGGGTCCCATCGCTCCGTGCCGTCTGCCTCATCGGAGACAGGGAACAGAGGGTGAGCTATCCCCTAAAGCTGGCTGGGCTCTCTAGTTGTCAACCGAGTCGTCATTGTCAAACACTTTCGTATAATGGCTCTAATTCATGCAACATGATGACTGCTCTTTCTGCTTCTGTTTCGAAATGATATCAAAATGTCATTTTGAAAAACCATTCTCCAACCATTATCCATTCACGTGCAAAACCATTCTCCAACTGAATGCCTAGGGGTACCATGAAGATTAATTATGAATTTTCTCCTTCTCAGAATGCCCTGGTCAGAGATGTCCTGCTGCCCGGGGAGTGGGACGTGTGCGTCACTTCCTATGAGATGCTCATCATTGAGAAGGCGGTCTTCAAGAAGTTCAACTGGCGGTACTTGGTCATTGACGAGGCCCACAGGATCAAGAACGAGAAGTCCAAGGTCAGGAAAAAACATTCAAGCCTTCAAACTTTCTACACTTGAGCAAAGCCTCCTTGATACCTGAAAAAACCTATCCACACAGACATCACTAGCGTGATGTCAAATCAAGCACTACTTGATTTGGCACTGGGTTAACTTCTGTATGTTTCAACAGCTTTCAGAGATTGTGCGTGAGTTTAAAACCACCAACCGCCTCCTGCTGACTGGAACGCCCCTGCAGAACAACCTCCACGAGCTGTGGGCCCTGCTCAACTTCCTGCTCCCGGACGTATTCAACTCCTCGGAGGTAAGAAGGCTGCACTTAAGTGTGTGTGTGTGTGTGTGTGTGTGTGTGTGTGTGTGTGTGTGTGTGTGTGTGTGTGTGTGTCCAATCCTGAAAATAATTTCAACGCGGTAGCTTTGCCGTGTTAACGTAAATGTTGTTTTATTGCTGTAGGACTTTGACTCCTGGTTCGACACCAACAACTGCCTGGGTGATACAAAGTTGGTTGAACGTCTTCACACGGTCAGTAATGATGTTCCCCTTTTACACAATGCCAAATGCAAATCCCCATGCTGCCTAGTGCGACCTCTGACCTGGTCTCCTCAGGGGAACCCCCAGCTCTTATTGTGCCCGTCTCTGAACCCCAGGTGCTCCGGCCCTTCTTGCTACGGCGAATCAAAGCCGATGTGGAGAAGTCTCTGCTTCCTAAGAAGGAGATCAAGATGTACGTCGGCCTGAGCAAGATGCAGAGAGAGTGGTAAGTGTCCGCACCCTTCAGCTCATGGCTGCCCTTGCTTTAGCTGACAAGCTGTTCTGAGATCCACATGACTAGAAGTTAAGCGTGCGCACACACACACACCGTGACCTTGCAGGTACACCAAGATCCTCATGAAGGACATCGACATCCTGAACTCTGCCGGCAAGATGGACAAGATGCGCCTGCTCAACGTGCTGATGCAGCTGAGGAAGTGCTGCAACCACCCGTACCTGTTTGACGGGGCCGAGCCCGGCCCGCCCTACACCACTGACCTCCACCTGGCGGTCAACAGTGGCAAGATGATGGTGCTGGACAAGCTGCTGCCCAAGATGAAGGAGCAGGGTGAGTAGAACGTGACCAGATGACGGAGCAGGGTGGGTAGAACGTGACCAGATGACGGAGCAGGGTGGGTAGAACGCGTCCAGATAAAGGAACAGGGTGGGTATAAAATATCTGCATGGTGGGTGAGGAGGGAGATTGTTCTTCGGTACACTAATACAGGGTTAGGATGTTTGACTCCCAGTCGAAACATTCTGGGTTCAAACCCCTAAGGTTTAACCTTGAGTAAGATGCCCCAATACCTACCTGATCATGAATGGAATGTATCTAAATGTACTGTACCATGCTTTCCGTAAACTGCTGGCTGTTTAACCCCTTTTGTTTCGGTCTGTCAGGTTCTCGTATCCTCATCTTCAGCCAGATGACCAGGATGCTGGACATCTTGGAGGACTACTGCATGTGGAGGAACTATAACTACTGCCGCTTGGACGGTCAGACTCCTCATGAGGATCGACAGGTGAGACACCTGTACCCAGGCTCCTTACCACCTACTCTCAGACGTAGTGTTCAGTGGGGAACCCGATAACACTACTGGACTGGGATTATACCATTGGGTTAGGATGTTTGACTCCCAGACATTGTTCATGGTTCGAAACCTTTAATCTACTCGTAAGCCGTGAGCAAGATGCTCAACCCCTACCAGCGCCTTCCATCCTAAAAAAAAAAAACACCAATTGCAATTAATTTTGGTTTGACTGAATCCCTGTTTGTTTCCAGATCTCCATCAACGCGTACAACGAGCCCAACAGCAGCAAGTTCATCTTCATGCTGAGCACCAGGGCAGGAGGCCTGGGCATCAACCTGGCCACGGCCGACGTGGTCATCCTCTACGACTCGGACTGGAACCCCCAGGTGGACCTGCAGGCCATGGTCAGTAGCTGCATCACCACGACGACTGGAACTCATTCCTCTGCTTCCTTTTCTTTTGGTTAATTCCCGCCTATGAAGGTTACAAACGGGTCTCATTCTACTAGTGTCTCCAATGAAGATTCTTGCCACAGGGGATTCTTATGTCTGTTTGTTTTCTTAAACCCCGCCCCCTACCAGGATCGAGCCCACAGGATTGGCCAGCAGAAGCAGGTGCGCGTGTTCCGCTTCATCACGGAGAACACGGTGGAGGAGAGGATCGTGGAGAGGGCCGAGATGAAACTACGGCTAGACTCCATCGTCATCCAGCAAGGTAGCCCCTCCCTCCGTCTGTCTGATTGGTCAACTCAGAGCCCCACCTCCTGCTCCGACTGTCTGATTGGATTTCTTCTTGTGTTTTCTTCCGGTACCGGAGCACGTCTTTAATATGGGGGAAATGCTCCGGTATCCAATACGCATTTGGTTATGTGATCATTCCTTTTGGGAATTTTCTTTTGGAAATCTCTTCAATTTGAATGATCTAATTTGGAGCCAATGGTTTCTTATTTTTCTTGTTTTATGTCTATTCTCGCGTTACTCCACGAGTAAAGCCGCTGTTTTCATTGCCCCAAGATTAGGGCTGCTGGATTATGGAAAAAAAAAATCATAATCCCGATTATTTTTTGTCAATATTGAAATCACAATTATTGAAATTATTATTTTGAGCGTCTCGCGGCCACGACGGAGGGGG
>OMLJ01081612.1:5322-16577 GCA_900302595.1 Gadiculus argenteus | reverse complement strand
CAATGACGACCATTGGGTTTTCACTGATTCCCATGCGTTTCGCAACCAGCGGAGCTAACTGATAAATTACACTTTTACCATATCCGGTCGGCAAAACCCCTACAACATCTCTCTTTAAAATGAACGACTTCAGTGCCGTTATCTGCTCGTTTTTTAAAGTGAAGTTCAACTCCAAATCGTTCAATGTACATTCCAAAGCGGATTCGAAGGACTTGTCTCTGTCTACGGTAGCAGCAGCCATTTTTTTTAGCAGAAAGTAAACAATGGTCGCAACTCTGACGTTGTTGAACGTGAGCCCGCCCACCGTCAGTCACACCATGATGTGATTGGATGGCAGATTCTTTGCCATCGCTCTGATTTCTTGATCCGAGAGGTGCTAGACTGAAGCTAGCGGCAAATCAATTTACCACCGCTAGGGGCAGTCTAGATCTCTAGGCTAGCAAAATTACCTATAATCTGCCAATAATCTGATTTATCCTCCTGAGCGAAGAATTTCTTATCTGTATTTACATTGAACGGGTAAGTCCTAAGGAGGCTTCAATGTCCTTCCGGGTCTATGAAAAACAATTACGAGGTCTGCACAGGGTTTCCCACAAAAAAGCGTAATGCTTTTGAGAATCTTCTGCTTCTGTCTGATCAGTCAAAAAAAAAAGAAAAAGAAAATCTCCAAAACGAGCTGTGCATGTTTATACTTTTCACGCGAGTATAGTGATCATAAGCCGGGAACGAATCTGACTACGTGCTCCGAATCTAGTGGCGTTAACTGAAACTGAAACACAGAAACAATGACATTAAATCAGGGCAAAAAGTGAAGTGATGCCCAGTCAGGTTCAGGGTCTAACACCGCTAGACCCACTGTTTTGCTAAATTTAATGAAAACGTTTCATTCACATGTATTTACAATTTCTAGTCAATCAAACGCTTCTACATCGTCTTTATCGATGGGTTTTGTCATGTGTGATTTCATAGATGTCATAGAATCTCTGATTTCATAGCTGTATGAAGTCAACCAGTCGACCATGGCTGACCATTATTAGACATATTGATCTAAATATAAACGTATTTATCTTGGGGTGTGGTTCGCCATTTTTTTTTATTTGTCTATCAATCTTACTTGTTACTCTTGAGTGAAATAAACCGACTTCTTGTGTGTTATCTTCTTCTTCCTTCACACTTAACCCAAAATGTATTTAATTATCACAGTTTTTCTAACAAATATATTTGTATTCCTCTTCCTCAGGTGGATTATTCCCCAGGGGGGCCGATCAGGAGTACAGTGCATTCAGAGTCGCTATGGTCCAATTTGGAACAACAGACTTCAGACTTACGCCACACATCGACAATTTGGAGGTGGCCAATAGTTTTGCTGTGACTAACTGCTGTAAGTATTTGACATTTGGTTGTATATTTACTTGATTAAGTGTCTCTGCAGAGGGACAAATATCTCTGACTGATCACACTCAACCCATTCGACAGTAAAGATCTGGTTCTGGTATTAACATTATTATGACCAATGTACATACAGTATTACTGTCCTGTTGTTAATTGTCAGTGGTGTTGAATAGGTTTATGAACGTTTAACCATACATACTGCACCTGGTACCTGGTTTATATACTTAAATTCTTCAAGAGATTTTCTTCTTTGCAGCGTCAATGTTGGTTGGCTGATTGGTTAACTCATTGGATGTGTTTGGAGCATGGGGGGCTATTTCTATCCTACACTATACTCAGATCTGGGGTATTTTTTTCAATTCAATTTATTTTCATTTAACTCATTTATTTCTTTATTTAATTAATTAATTTATCAATTGTGCATAAAAGTTTAAAAGACTACAGATCAGAGACGGGCGCCAATCTTCAGCACCATAGACAATGGTACATGCTGTGACTTATATCATACATTGACTGATTGACTGCATTGAGAGTTAAAGTAATATCAGTTGCTTCAAGAAAAGGAAAAGATGAATTAATTATCTTTCGATCAGTGATCTATTTAATACCCTATGTCTAGCAATATTGTGCTGTTAATAATGTAATTGGTTTTTGTTATAATTTTACTTCTATTTGATGTACAATTGTATATATTTTCTTTATTACTTCCGTGGTGTAAATACGTTTAAATTCTGCGGATGGCAGAAATCTATTTTCCACTAACCCAGCCCTCAAATTTGTAGAGAAATTTCTACACTCAGTTCACTCAGTGAACTGAGCTGAGAACTGAACAAGAATTGAGCAAGCTGCAGTTCCAAATGTTTTTGTAGAGGTCAGGCAGAACTTACCTTGAATATGCGTATGTAAGACTTCAACATTTATGCATCGACTGTATGTAAGCCTGTATGCCTTGACACCTGGGGTAAACCGTTGTTGATTTCAGCAGTTTTTCAGTCACTATAATGTTAACTGTCTGATCTGCTCCAAGGGAGTCAAGTGCTTCCTGAAAGTGTAGGGTAGGAGGATAGGTGTGCACACAACACCTATACCTGTGTTGTACTTTAAAGGGTAGGTGATCCCTGTGTTGTAGCTCAAACCCTATACATTTAAAACAATTCTCAGGGGGGGTGGGAGTTCTCGGGGGAGTAGGGCTAGGCATCGTTGAGTGTATATATATATTTATTTATTTTAATTCTGATTCTGAAAATGATGGCATCACATCACATCAGTCTGTTCAACAGTTATAATTATAATAATAATAATAATAATAATAATAATTTTGTAATATTATATTATAAGGGTGAATTCTTTTCCAAGTAACCTTAGTCTTTTGATGCAATTCTGTAAATCTATTATGAGTCCAGTCACCAGGCTACATGGCAGAGCCAGTGGCTAATTAGAATTTCTCTATGGTAAACCTCACTCTCTAACACTTGTAAACTTGTACATTTAGTAATACCATTTAGTAAGTCCAGGCATCGAGTCACACAGTCACTGCAACATACAAAAACAGACTGAATTATGGTAAACCGCTGCAGGGTGGAAAGAAAACATGTAGGCAACCTCTAATCTAGTGCCTAACAGCAGCAATCCCGGCTCACCCAGTTGCAACAGCAGCTGAGGGCACCCCTAGGCGCCAGACTGGCTTTGTATATCTCAGCAGAGGCAGCTTCCCTGATTACAGATGGCAGACTATTCTATAGATAGTGTGCTCAATAGGGGAAGGCTCTGTTTCCTGCTGATTGCTTCTTAACCTTTAGTATTGAAATAAGGCCAGCTCCCGAAGACCAGAGGGGCAGAGAAGGACTGTAAGGAATAGTAAGGTCCTTCTGGTAGGATGGTGCTAATCCGTGCAAGGCCTATAGGTAAGCAGTAGCATGTTTAAATCAGAAGCTGAGGTTATTGGGAGCCAGTGGAGAGAAGCAGGAATAAGTGGAATATGCTTATGTTCTCATTCTAGCAAGTAGTCTTTTTAGATTTTCATGTTTACATTAATCAAGTCTAGGTGATGCTGAGCGTCTCTGCATTCACTGCGGATAACATTGGTCTGTTTTAGCTAAGATGAAAGAATACAGTTCTGGTTATATTTTGATGTCGATCAAATGTTGATCAAAAGTAATTATCTGCATGTAGATTGCAGAGAGCAGAGGACTGACCTTTGGGTAAGACCAAAGCTGAGGTTGCAGTGTTTCAATTTTTAATCTACATCTTGCATATTCTTTTTTTAGATAAGATCTAAACCAGAAAAGAGCCGAGCATTGGATGCAAACATAGTGTCTCAATGACAAAAATGATCTTATTTTAGCTATGTTGCTGAGATGATAAAATGTAATCTTGGTCGCAGCTTTGATGTGTGACTTGAATGTTAATTGAGAATCAAAAATAATAATAACCCCCAGATTTCTAATAGTTGGACTATCAGTAATGATACAGCCATCAATATTAACACTCATCTCCTCAGTCAGATCTCTATGTATAGGCGGTCTCATATCCAGCAACTCAGTTTTGTCAGCATTTAACATGAGAGAATTTGTACACATCCAGTTCTTCACTTCCAGAAGACAAGCTTCCAATTTGAAAACTTGGGAGTTGTCATTTTGGATTACAGGAATGTATAGCTGAGTATCATCCGCATAGCAGTGGAAGCACATATCGTATTTCCGGAATATATTACCAAGAGGAAGCATGTAGATGGAAAAGAGCACAGGGCCAAGCACTGACCCTTGGGGCACACCAAACTTAACAGAAGAATATCCAGACAATGTATTGCTGTAATGTACACATTGAGTCCTGTTAGATATGTAAGATTGAAACCATGAAGGCACGGTCCCCTGGATTCCAACATAATACTCTTAACATTTTAGGAGTATAGTGTGATCAATAGTATCGAATGCTGCGAGATCAAGAAGGTGATTCTGGATGACGTTATTTTCCAGAAGTGTTCTGAGACCATTTCGATGGTGAGACTGCACTTTAAATAATACATTGATTGATTGATTGATTGATTGATTGATTGATTGATTGATGCAAGAGTTGAAGTTTATTCTAACGTAATTTGCATTTCTTCAGCTTCTTAAGCAGCCTGGTGGTCAGGGCCAAGAAACCACCACCTTGTGTGCATACAATTATTGCATAAATATGAGGTATAATGTGAGACAGCCAAGCCTGAGATTTCAACCACACAGGTCAAGACAAGATGCAGGGTGTTTCCACCATTCTGGGTAGGTTGCCTGAATCCAAACGTGTGAGAGAATCAGACGGATTATTCACATGAATGTTGAAATCCTCAATAAGCAGAACATTGTCAGAATATGTAACAAGCTAATTCAGAGACCTCATTCACAATATATGATTGTGGGTCGTACACTATATATATATGTTCTGTTTAGTCCCACAAATGTCCTCTCAGAGGACATCTTTCATATAGTTAAAAGTTTGTATGACAGTGACCTACAGGACTCTAGGCTGAGCGGGTTGTGATGAGCCCACAACCAGAGCTGGACCACAGCTCTGTGAAGGGGACAGATCCGCACTCCCCATCTTTTTAGATATGCCGCGGCTGACATGCTGTCTGTTCTGATCAGAACATGGCGACTGCACAGATGAGAGAAATGTAACAACACTTTCATCATGGTGGAAAGTTTAGACACATGGATTTGAGCAGCAGGGTGAACAGCCACTCGCCTCAGACCTATCGGGAGACGCATGTCCCCCCCAAACTGTCAGGGAATCAGTGAAGACCTCCAGGTCTGATATCACCTCCCCAGGGGAAGCCTCCCCAATATCTAGGTCCGCTGACGTCGAGCAGAAACAGTGAGGACATTGAGTTTGTAACGCCTGGGATCCAACCTCTGGCGAGCGAACCACCGCTGTAGTTGGTGCACAAAGAGCAGCCGCAAAGGCACCATCAGGTGGCCATCAGCCCCCATAGGTGCATGATAGATTATGGTGTCACTCTTCTGCAAGCGTCAACAGGACGGCACCTCGGCCGTGGATGTGAGAGTTTCTCTGTCCTAGTTGCTGAGTCAAGGTTAAGGCCACGTTTACACATAGCAGGGTATTTAGAGAAACTAATATGTGACAGACACAAGTCGCGAGGACAACATTCGCAGAAATGAATAAAGAATCAATTTTTTTCAAAATATGTGATTTTCGTTTTTTGGCAGAATCTGTTAGTTGAGATCACGGAGAAGCCACTCCATGTTTCAGATAACAGTATTGGTTTCTTTAAAAGTATACATTTTGTGTTTGAAATCGGGTATAGTTTCAGGAATTATCGCAAACCTATGGGCGGCAGTGTAGGGAGAAGGATAAAGCCATGCAAGCCAATCAGATTCCTCAGAATCGAGTACCACCTTAACGACATCCATGATAGCCAAACAAACTGTAAACATAGGGTGCTCACATGACGTTAAGCATTTTCTGGTGCATAATGTGACGTTTCGGAACCTAAAACCCTGTTTCTCCCAGTTGAGACGACAACACATAAGCGGCGTCATTAGAAATATCCACTTTGGCCAGAGTTTTTAGAAATAATCGTTTTCTGTGATGAAAACAGCGTTTTTGTGTAAATGAGAGGCCAAACCGTGTGGAAATATCTGCGTTTTCCCTTTGTGTAAACAGGGCCTAAGTCTGAAGTAGAGCAGCTGGTGCCTGGGATCCTACTGATGGCAGAATCAGGAAAACACTGAGATAAAAGGTAGAGCGGAGACGCCCATAAAAGTACAGCGGAGACGTTTCCTGGGAGCCTTGACCGTAGAAAAGTGGAAGTTAATGTCCCTGAACTCTGTGATGGTAAACCAATGTCCCTCCTTCCCACATCAGAGCAACGCTCTATAGGGAACATCTGTCACTGTTGTAGCTTGATTGTTGAGAATGTGCATATCCAGAATTGTTCTAATCTCCCCTGACTTCTTAGTACTTCTTAACCAGTAAGTAGCAGGAATAGCATCTATATTGATAGTATCTGTCCTGAAGAGCTGTTTGCTTAGTTACCATAATGCATTCTTTTATTGAAGCCTGGACAACGTGGCTGTTTTTGTGTTGGATGTTTGGTTTAATGTGCATTGCTTTATAGCTTTGGAAAGTGTGGCTCCTCATAAAGGGACACTTCACCTATTTGCATTAATCTTTTTGTCGTTAGTCATATTTTTGAATGGTCGTTGAATGCATCATTCCCTCATTTCCCCCCCCTCATTTTCTAACACTTCCTGCTTTAAATTAGGCAAAATGATTTTTGCATAATAGCGGGGGGAGGGGCTCTAAAAAACGACAAGCACTAGTTCCTCATTTTCAAACCCGCCTATAGGGGGTGGGACCCACTGACACTACAAACCTATTACAGAGGGTGGGACTTAGGGGTGTATGGTACTATCAGAAGTCGCTAGCCATTGAAAACATTTTGGGCTGTAGCCCAGAAATTAGTCCTTTAAGATGGCGGTTCGGGGGTTTGTCCCCCGAAAAAAATGGAAAATCTGGAACATTCAATTATAACGTAGTTTGAGAAGGAAAGGAAAGATCAATGGTCATGTCTGACTCCCGTCGGTGCAGACCTACTGAGTAGGTTAATGTTTACGTTAAGGAGAGGAAAGAGCTCCACATATACCAGTAGTGATGACACATGTGTGTCACCCTCTTCAGCATGTACGAGTAGTAGCTGTTACGTCTTTCTGACCAATCACAGCCCAAGGCCACCTGGGCTGTACCACATGGGGAGGGGCCGCTCACCTGGCCTGTACCACTTGGCCGCTCATTCAGGGGCTGCCGGACAGCACATAGAGGAACTTTTATAAACGCAATATTGTTATCCCACAGTAATCAGCCGGCGACCACAAAACGGTATCGGTTATCAAGATTCATCATTATTATGTTTTTATTTTTTTTATTTGACGACACAGATACGGGGCTATTCCCAAAAGCAGTGTGCGCCTCTGAATTATATTATGAATAAACGACTGCGTCTGACGGACTTCAGAGTCAAAGCCAAAGTTTCTTCCCCCAATTCCTTCTTCACCATGGCCGAGAATTAATACACGGGTCCCGCCCATACCCGCAATACTTAAAACTGCATCCGACCCGTCAGTAGTGCAAATTACATTCTGCACCCGACCAGACCTGCTATAAATTGATACGTGACGCCTGACCTGCACCCGAAGGAAAATTAGACACATTAGATGGAATGCCGGGGAATTACACTATCTGGTGTTTGCCGTGGTGCTTTAGATTGATGTGCAAAAAAAGCACATCTGCCACTGTCAGTGGCGGATTAAGGTGGTCATTGGCCCGTAGGCTACTATTTGTGTGATAGGCCGCAAGGTGAACCTCGAAAAGTCCTTTAGAAAAGGAATGCCGCTCCACAGGTGTGGAACTACATAATCTTTAGTTCATAAAAAAGAACATCATGAGTCATGCTAATCCACCAAGAAAAAGTTCTGAACAGAACTGAAACATGGCGGCCTCCATGGTTACCAATATCGGATCAAATGGATTCTTAACAGTGCTGTATGCTCGTTTTATGTCATGTTTGTCATATGTCTTTAATACCTCACTACGTCCGATATATTTGCGTTATATAGGAAGTATTTGTGAGAGGTTTTACTATCTGTGGCTGGCATAGTGTCAACAGTGTTAACAAGCACTATGCCGTTGTCAGTTGGCTGATGCAGTCCTATTTCATATTTACCTTGAGTATCTCTCAATATGCCATTGAGCGGAATTCATCTTAAACCACCTTCCTGAGGCCTGAGCAGACGTGAGAGCCACTGAACGGAGACCACCTGAGATGCAAAACATCTGTCGCTGCCCTGTCAGATATCCACCGGGCTGCCGTTAGCTGCCATGCTAACTCCCTTCACGGAGTGACCATCAACATTGGCCAGCAGAGTTTATCAGCGACAACATTCCAGGGGGGTATTCCATCAACCAGGCTAAAGGCAAAGCCAGGCTTATTTCGCTTAGCCGGGCTTATTTCAGCTCGAGTTGCGTTCCACGAACGTGACTCCGCTAAGTAACCATGGCAATTTATCCGACCAACCTAACCTGGTCGGGAGCAGGTTAACTGTCAGGCTAACCTGAGTGGTGTCTCAGAGAAGTCCATCTGTCGGCAACAAGTGAACCATCAGAAGGTTCCGCCAAGCCGAGTCATCACAATTTATTTGTAGAAATGTACATATATGAAGTACAAATAGCCAGCAGGTGGGTCAGTGGGTTATCCCTTGGACTGTGGTGCCAACGTCCTTAGTTCGACGCCAGTTCATGGCATAGATTTATTGGAAAAAGCTTATTTTTGTAATTGCCTTCATGTCAGAGAAAGTAGGCCTAACAATTGACATTTTATGTAATAAATACGTCTTACACTTTCCCCAGAACCCAAATATAACTTGCAAAACCCCATGGTAAGTTAATGTTAATATGAATGTTACCGAAAGTGAAGTATTTCAGGCACCGCTGCATGGGAAAACGTCAGCCACATAAATCCCATTCAGGTGAGTTTATCGGCAGGCAGCCAAGACCACTTCTGTGGAGATAAATACTATAGTCAATTTAGAATAGGCCTATTCAAAGAAATTGAAAATTGCATGAAAAGTACAAGTTCCAGTAATCTAAATCAATAATTGCGTTGGGATTGAACCCCGGGCAACTGGGTGCAAGACACAGAGGTTACCGTAAGACTATATGCCAGAATACAGAAAACAGTCAATATTCAAATAAAGTATGTTACGCTTAATATCTTATACTACTTACGTATTAAACAGATTGCCGATTTTTTTTGGCCAGGCGGCCTCCCTGTTTTTATTAATGGATACAGTGTTGCTTTTTGAGCTATTATATGCGTGTACTCCTTCATAGACCCCCGCAAGCAGCTTCTGTTCGCCGCTGGAAAGACCCCGCTCTGACATTTGATCCATGATTCGACATTCACGGTTCTGGGCTGGTTCCATATCTCGGGAGTGCGCATAATCCACGAGACAGTAAGCCTGGTTAGAACTAACCTGAGCGAGGCGCGGCTGAACTGCGTTGATGGAACGCATTTAGCCTCAAGTGGAAGTTGGCGTTAGTTCTAACCGGGCTTAATCAACTAAGCGCCGCTTTTGTTAGCGACGTTGATGGAATACCCCAGAGGGCAGCTGGGGGCGGGACTTAGGATAACAGGAGGGTGGGGGCACGTTGAAGTGGGTGCGCGTGTGTGCGTGTTCCGTTGAACCGGTGTTTTTGGTGTGTGCGTTGGTTACGGCAGACAGTGACCAGGTTGGAATTAAAACCGTTCAACAAGTATTTACGACTGGACATTCATGAATTACCAATAAGGTCGTTACAATAATATTGTAAAATTAAATAGGCTGGTATTTTGTTTTATATAATAGAGGAAACCCATCGCAACGTGTGTTGCGTGTGTGTTGCGTGTGCGTTTGCGTGTGTGTGTGTGTGTGTGTGTGTGTGTGTGTGTGTGTGTGTGTGTGTGTGTGTGTGTGTGTGTGTGTGTGTGTGTGTGCGCGCGCGCTTATACACGCGACACACATATCTTTTCCTTTATAGTCATTCAAAATATTTAAATACTATTTTAAAATGAAAGAGGCTGGGGTTTTATTTGATGTACTTTGTTTATATTGTTTCAGTAGCCTACACGAGGCTGTACAGCACAGTGAACAGAGCTGAGGTGGTGACGTCATAGTCCGTACTTCAAGTACGTACTTCCAAGTACGTGAGAACGTAGAACGCGTTCTCGGTATTGAGAAACGGCCTTTATATGTCTATGCTAACCCTAACCTCCCAGTAACAGCTAGCCTAGGACTAATCGAAACACGATCTAAAGGAGGGCCCTTCTAACCAATCAGAGGCGAGAATCCCAGACTTATCCTACGAAAAAATATATCGCTTACGGGGGTGGCTTGCAGAACACGGTGTCACACCGGAAAGGGTTAAGGCGGACCCGTATGACGTCGTCCGTGTTTTCGGCTCACACGGGAAGCTGGAGCTCCACGCGAGTAAAAGCCGGGAGGCGATGACAGATCTCAATGTCACTACACACGGTTATTACACAATAATACTTAATATCAGGCTTAGCGTCATAACGTATCATTCCTCATCCTCTGATCACTCGGTCGGAGCAATGTTCTTGTTGTGAGTGCGAGGAGGCGACAACATAGTATCCCACCCTGCGTACGATTCACCTTGTCGCTAACGAAAGGCAGCAGCGAATCAAAACAACATCGGTGTCGGTAATATTCAATACAATATCAGGGTGATACGGTGCAGTGTGGGTATGGCCAGTATCCTCTGTCTGATCTCCAAAACCTTGGTGAACCATCGTTTGCCTCCATTCACGAAAGGCCTCATACGGCCCATGGTGGTACGTCGACATTACATCACATTTACATCATTGCAGAAAATATTTTCTCAGTCGATTGTGTGTTTCTTGATTAATGTATGGTTTTAAGGGGAGATTTTGAACGGCTAATAAATCGTTTTGGTGGCTGTGATGTGTTTGTTTATCAAACACAGACCGTGTCCTGGCCGTTTCAGTCACAGCCGAGGGACTTGAGCCTTCCAAACCCCTCATGGAGCAAAGAGATGCTGCAGCAGTATGAGCTCTACAACAGCCAGTGTGTGGGTGAGGATGGAAAGGAAGGCTCTGGGCCGTGGAGGAGACTGCCCAGCTACAACCGCTTACTCAAGTTTGCTACAGGTGCCACGGAATGACATTTGTTTGGAAAGTTGTGTGTGTGTGTGTGTGCGTGTGTGTGTGTGTGTGTGTGTGTGTGTGTGTGTGTGTGTGTGTGTGTGTGTGTGTGTGTGTGTGTGTGTGTGTGTGTGTGTGTGTGTGT
>OMLJ01081599.1:5825-18472 GCA_900302595.1 Gadiculus argenteus | reverse complement strand
TAATCATTCAGCACCTCATATATGGGTTGGTCTATGTGTACTGACCATAGCGGAGGGGTTTGTCTGTCTCTCCCGCTCCCTGCGGATCTCGTTCTCGATGCTCTCCCTGATGGCCAGTTTGCACGCCCGCTGGCAGATCTCTGTGAGGTCGGCGCCGGAGAAGCCGTTGGTCATCTTGGCCAGGAAGTCCAGGTCCACATCCTGTTGAGAAGAAGTCAGTATTTAGATCACTTTCAAGCGACCTTTATAACATAGGCTTTCAATAATGTTGCACATCATATATCATCAGGTTCCTCAAAGCTTGAGGTTCACATTTATTTGTGCAGCTACATTTATACAGACATCTTTTGTAGTTTTATTCTTGCTTGGATCTTTTAAAAGCTCTACTGTCGTGGACTTGCTGGACATCCCACTCGCCCGTCTCAGATGAACGTCTCAGATTAACCCAACATCCAGCATCGGTGTGACCTGGACTGCGACCCTACGGCTACACCTGCGTCAGACCAAGCCCCACTGACCACTGTTTGCCGCTCACCTTGCTGATGGGGCTCTTGCGGAGGTTGGCCTTCAAGATATTGATCCTGCTCTTCTCATCGGGCAGGGGGATGTAGATGAGCTGGTCCAGGCGACCAGGTCTCAGGATGGCAGGGTCGATGATGTCCGGCCTGTTGGTGGCACCGATGATGAAGACGTTCTTCTTGCTTGACATGCCGTCCATCTCCGTCAGGATCTGGTTGATGACACGGTCGGCGGCTCCACCACCGTCTCCGGCGTTGCCGCCACGGGCCTTGGCTATGGAGTCCAGCTCGTCGAAGAACAGCACGCAGGGGGCAGCCTGGCGAGCCTACGAAGAGACAGGGACCCCAAGGGTGTGAGACAGGGACCCCAAGGGTGTGAGACCGTGCCCGTGCGTGAAGCGGGTTTGACCGTGATGCGGTCTCAGGGTTCCACAGGGTCCTACCTTGTCGAAGATCTCCCTGACGTTGGCTTCAGACTCTCCGAACCACATTGTGAGCAGCTCCGGCCCCTTGATGGAGATGAAGTTGGCCTGGCACTCGTTGGCGATGGCCTTGGCCAGCAGGGTCTTACCGCACCCCGGGGGTCCGTAGAAGAGCACGCCCTTGGACGGGGTCATGCCGAACTTCAGGAACTTGTCTGGGTGCTCCACAGGGTACTAGAGCAAAAAGAGGGCGGAGGTGAATTACTGTATTACATTATAATCAAACTGTTTAACCATTGGCTGGACACATTCTCTGAAGACCTCCTCCTGGTTCTACAGCAAGGAGGTTTTCCGTGGACCTCGTCCTGGTTCTAGTCGGGGAGAGGCTTACCTGCACCAGCTCCTGCAGCTCCCTCTTGACGTCATCCAGACCGCCGATGTCCTCCCAGCTGATGTTGGGGACCTCCACCACCGTCTCCCTGAGGGCAGAGGGGTTGCTCTGGCTGAGCGCCCACTGCAGACACAGGTCACAGTGTTAGAACAGGGAGCCAATCATACATCACTGGACTGTAGGCTTCAATGATGGGGAGCTGGAGAATTTACATCAGTAAGGTACAACATCCCCCTCACTGTCTGCACATGGTCAGGGCTAACGCAATTATAGATTTTAAAAGATTATATTTAGAGATGCTCCGATCACCAAAGTCATGATCTGCCGATCGCAGATCACTGATCACAGAATGGCAGGGGAATGGGAATCTTCAATATCTTTTATATATATAATCTGGATAGCCGGCAAGCACCAGTTTCTGTTTCAGACTATTTTTTCTCTTTGAATCTCCCGTGACTGAAACATGTCACTCAACGGGTTCATCAAAGCCTGGGTTCAGCAAAGACTGAAATGTGGCTGCACGCTTACTGCTGTATTTGCGGTACTGAAATGTGCCTGCGTGCCCACTGAGCTATTCAAGTGCTAGTTTTAAAGTTAAACTTCCTCCTTTGCCATCATTACAGTGAACCTGTGAAATCCTGGCTGTGTAGCACAATGTTATTGTACGGGAGAACTCGTTCTACCACTGGCAATTTGATTTGATTTTTTTTCTTTTTAAGTTGCGCAAGTAATTTACGTCAAGTGATCAGCTTTTTTGATCTGCACTTTTGGGGTTCTCCGATCAAGCTACTTTTAGCCAATATCGGAGCATCTCTAATATTTGCAATGTAAAATATTCATGCTGGACTGCAGATTGAAGTGAGCTAGTAGTTAAATATGGAACATCTCTTCTAGGAATTTGTTTATGGTCCCTGACAATTACATTTAATAAACTAAAACCTATTAAACAGGTCAAGTAACTTAGAGTAAAGGTATTCTTTACGTTCCACCACCGATGCCAGTAATCATACAATAACCATCATATAATAATGACAACTGAGGGGAGAAGAAATAGCCTCTGGGCCAATGGCCTAAAGGATAAACGTTGACCCCTGTAGGTCTGCATGGTCCCCACCTTGAAGTCGTCCATGGTGACGGCCAGAGAGTTCATGACCTCTGCGTCGATGGTCTCGTCTTCAAGGTCAATGAGGTCCATCTTCTTCCTGATGGCCTGCAGGGCGGCCTCTGAGCACAGTGCCGCCAGGTCAGCGCCCACATGGCCGTGGGTCTCGTTGGCCACCTGGACAACCAATCACAGGCAGGCGTAAGGATGGAACCAACTTGAGGCCCGCACAGAGGGTCTACCCGCTAGTGGGTCGACCTGGAGTCAGTACACCTTGTAGAGACACCGGTTCGATTCCCAACCGAGGGCCTATGCTGCCTTGTGGAGAGACGAGTTTGATTCCCACCTGAGGTCTCATGCTACATGTTATCCTTTCATTATATATTTAAAAAAAAAGCCATGAAAAGCCCATAAAAACATTCAAAATAAAATGGCTCCGAAACAGGCAGTCCAAATAAATACACATTTGTATTTGAAAACGATCATGCAAGCGATGAGTACCTAATCCGCACACCATTAACCTGATTAATTTCACTAAACATTTTGAGATTAGCAAATGCCAGCCAGTCTTAAATTCAATATACTGTGTAACGTTGTCCATAGCCAATCGTCTAACTGGAATAACCTCACCTGAAACAGACTATACACCAAAACTATTGGCGTCTGTGTTGAACAGAATACAGATTTGCCGTTACACAATATCACATTATGAAACCAATTTATCCAAATCACTGAATGAATCTAACAATATGCACCTTTCCCAAATACGTCAACTTAAATCAAAAATAAGAGGAAATATTGTGTCCAGCGCGCCACTTCAGTTACATCCACCTTGTTTCATGATCAAATGACGGCGGTTTCCCATCAGCAATCAATACACTCAATAATGCAGGAGCTGCACAGACCTGCTCCAGGTCCACGTCATCAGCCAGCTTCATGTTCTTGGTGTGGATCTGAAGGATCTCCAGCCTGCCGGTGGAGTCAGGGATGCCAATGTCCACTTCCCTGTCGAAGCGCCCTAAAGGACCAGGAGAAATCAGTTAATGCCCGGCCGACCTCTACTGCAGAGCCACAGCTCAACCCAGACACAACCAGTTACCCAAACCAAGGTGAGCCATGTGCTGTCTGAAAAGTTATTTCTGCAGTGAGACACTTTGATGCCCAGGATAGCCGTTACATAACCCACTACGGGCGGATGGACAACAGCCTCATGAATGTGTAGTTCTCCAATGCTTTAATGAGAGCAGTAGAGATGAAACTAGGCTTGGGCGGTATGACGGTATACCAGGGTATTTAGAAATACAGACGGTATGATTTTCAATACCGTCAAAAATACAGATGCATTTCTTTCTATCAGTGTTGCGTCACACAATAAAACCGAGCGGTGCAAATTGATTGATAGGAATGCGGGTCGCGTGAACTGAAAGTGACCGAAACCGAAACCTAAGTGACGGCTCTCGCTAGCTCCCGCGGGCCATATTTCCCACCCAATCTGGCAACCCTAGCGGCAGCGAGCTACAGATGGGGTTGCCGGATTGGGCGGGAAATATGGCCCAATCTGGCAACCCTGGCGGTGAATTGCGTCGCGTCTCCGACATCCCGACGCAGAAGTATGAGGGCTGGAGGGGTCTGCGCAGTGACGGAGTCTACTACGCTTTAGTGATTAGTCATAAGTCATACCGTCATATACCGTATACCGCGGTGTGACGTCAGAAAGGTATGACGGTATGAAAAAAAATTATACCGCCCAAGCCTAGATGAAACATAACGTCCGGTCATCAGATTTGTGCGGACTTGATCTATAAATACCCCATTAACCATCCAGTCTCCCTCATTCCCCTGTGATCTCCTAGATTTCATATTTAAGGGCCCACTCACCGAATCTCCTAAGGGCGGGGTCAATGCTGTTGGGTCTGTTGGTGGCGGCCATGACGATGACATGGGCCCTCTGCTTCAGGCCGTCCATGAGGGTCAGCAGCTGAGACACGATGCGCCGCTCTACCTCTCCGTGTGTCTACACAGGACCATACACAGTGTTAGCCACGCACAACTCAGGGCTGGGAGCTATGGGAAGACTGGTCCCCATAACCAAGGACTGGGAGCTATGGAGAGACCTGTTGTCCATGTAACGTGATAACTCAGGAATAGGAGCCATTTAAAGACGTATTGGCACCATTATCATTGATATCTATATGAATTAAAATACCATTCCTTGTCCAACTGCAGGTCATTATATTTTTAAGACATTACTTTTCCTTTCCGGCAAGCCAACTCCATTTTCATGACTGACAGCATCTCATCGTAATTTGTTTGGAGTTTAAAAACGGGGTTCCATCAAGCAACATTCCGTGACGACACAATATCGTCCTCATGATAAACCATATCACTTAATACAACCAGCTCCATTCCAATGCATAATGCAACGGTTGTTGGTTTCTGGTTGCGTTTCATCACCTTCTCTCTCTTCGGGGCGATGGCGTCAAGCTCATCAATAAAGATGATGGCCGGCGCGTTCTTCTCTGCCTCCTCGAAGGCCTTCCTCAGGTTACTCTCACTCTCTCCCGCCAGCTTGCTCATGATCTCAGGGCCTGGAGGAAACACATGGGGGAGTCAACCCCTGGTGCATCTCAAAGCCATCATTTATGTAGACGATAATCCAAGCTTAAATCTCATGTAAACAAAATCATACTGTTGAGAGGTACATTACAACACATTTTTATACGTGAATAAGAAGAATATCTGTACGATGCTAAAGATTCATGGATATTGTGGAGCGAGGAGAGATGACTCACCATTGATGAGGAAGAAGAAGGCTCCTGTCTCATTGGCCACAGCTCTGGCGATCAGAGTCTTTCCTGTTCCTGGGGGTCCGTACAGCAGGATTCCACGAGGGGGCTGAGAGAGAATATCAGTTATATACACAGGCAGCTACCGTGCAGAAATCTAGTTATATTACAGAAGAAATGGTAAATGTTACAGATCACTAGTGAGATATGATAATGTTACAGATCACTAGGGAGGTGGGGTCCTAATACTCCAAGAAGGTCACCTTGACTCCGATGGCTTTGAACAGGGCCGGGTGCCTCAGTGGAAGCTCCACCATCTCCTTGATCTGAGCCAGCTGCTTCCTCACTCCTCCGATGTCATCGTAGCCGACCTCGTTCAGGGAGTCCTCCTCGTCCTAGAGGAGCACATAGATCTGAGTTCCAAGGCTCTCGTGTGTGACGAGTTTCCTCCACCCCGCCTGATCAGGACACCTACCTCTCTCCTAATGGGCTCGCCCTCGTAGTGGATGACCGTATCCGGGGCAACGATGCAGTAGGGAGAGGGGTCCGTCTCCACCACCTTGAACTCCACCGCACGCATGCCTCCTCTCACCAGAAAGATGTCCCCTTTTCGTGGAGAAGGGATTCAAGGTTAGGTATGGTGCCATGGGCTAAATGACCGTTTTACCGCAGAGCAAAGAAACAGGATCTTCCACCGGTACGCACCCTTGCGAATGGGCCTGTAGGCCTCTAGGAAGTACGGCTTCAGGTAGACCTCAAACAGATTCCCAGTGATCCCCTCTACAGTGTCGTCAATAGGAAGAACATGGATCCTCTTTCCATACTTCACATCAGGACACGGCTGGATGCTGCAGAGAGGAGTCCGCTTGGGTTAATAAATAGATCCAGGTGGAAGCAGAGTAACTGAATGCTCAACGTAACATAGCGGTACCACAGCGGTGCGTCTGCCTACCCAATGACGTCTCCCAGGCGGACCCGCAGGTTGTTGCGGACCACCCTGTTCATGCGTATCTTCTCATCGGAGCAGGTGTCGTCAGACAGGACAATGCACACCGTTTCCCTCCTCTTCTTGCCCTTCATCAGCACTGTGTCTCCACGGAACAGCTGCAGGTCGTCCATCTTGGTCTTCACAGTACAAAAAACACCAAAAACATTTAACACCAGCTTCATTAAGATACTAAATTCAAACATCAAAAGGTAGAGGATAGTGTCTTGTTTGTAAGGGGTAAATACAGTCTGTAATACAGAATTATTTTTAATAGGAGAGTTGTACCTGAGACAGGGAGACCACACTGTTGTCCTCATTAATGGACTCGTCGACCATAAGCCTGTTAGGCCTGTGTTTCTGTTTGAGGATCGCAGTGGACAAATCATCATTTTTGGAGCTGTTGATAGAAGATAGAAACTAGTTAGACGTCAACAGGTGAAAGTACCGGAGACACACATTGCGTGTTGTGTTCCCCAGGGGGAGGAAACGAAAGAGAAATGAAACCTAAAATGATTGGTTAAAGCAAGAAAAGAGCGATTAAAAGAAAGCTAAAAAAACAAAACAAAACGATGGGTTGAAACCATCTTGTAAAAGATGGAAAACAATAAAAACAACCTTGTGTATAAATGACATACAATGCGTAATTAATAGTCACACATCCAGGGGATAACACCGGAGCTCGCTGCGTCTCACCAGCTAGCGCTAGCTTGGTGCTAGCGCTAGCTCGGTGCTAACGGAGACCAGATGACACAGCAAAAGGATTTTTCCAAACTTTTACTCCGGAGCCCCCTTAGGAGGTCCTTACTTCAAATTAAAACACGAGGTTCCGCTTCCCGAGCTAGAAAACTTGAGTGCCCACGACCCGTGAGGAGGTCGGACCCTACCCGGAGGACCGGGAATGAAACGAGGCTTTATACCGTCAGTCACAGGGTCGATGTGGACGCACTGGTTCGCTAGCCTAGCTAGGCTAACGCTATGCTAGCCAGCCAGCTAGCGGTCTGACAGCTCAGCGTGACGGCGGCTCGCGTGCTGCTGCCGCCGCGGGTTCCCAACCACTAAACGGTCATTGTTAAGGTGTTGGGCTACTTCACACAATAAAACACCTTAAAATACATCAGCAGCTCTGAGCGTCAGATAGCAGCGCGCCGCTGGGCGGCCTCGGCCTGGCTAGGTGAGCTAGGCTAACAGCAGCAGATGACTGCGCTTTGTCAGCAGCGACGATAGCATGGTTAGCTTCAGCCAGCTAGCTGAATGACAACACAGTCCTGACTGAATCTGCTCAATGGTTCAACGTTTCTTTTTCGGGGAGCGGTGTTCCGCCGCCGCCGTCCCCCCACGGAGGAGTGAGCGGACGGCTCTCCCGGAACTTTAGCCCTAAAGGAGCTAACGCCGTCAGTATTGTGATGAGCCGCCGTTCTCCGGCGCTAAAGTGACTCATCTGCTCAGAAACCACGGTGAACGTTCATCTGTAGAGGAAGGGGTTCTTACTCGCTCCCCGAGGCCATGGTTGTCCCCTGGATTGGTTCGTATAAATAAAGGAAATGTAGCTTTGTAGCTGGCTTTCTCTCTCGGCGTTTTCGGGATTTCAACTCGACAGTTCAGACGCTTCGCATTTCTTTATGGTTATACGATGGCCTGCCTCGATGCTGGATCCTGATTGGTCGAACCAACCGTGGCCAGGAAGTCTGTTATCGAAGAGTACACGCCCACCAACCCCGGTGACCAATCAGAGAGCTGTTTGCTCGAGGTTTGGACCAACTGCGACGTCAAATCTATTTACCCATTGGCCCTTTAACACCCGTCATCACGCGTAGTTCTTCCAATTGAGCGACACCGCGTTGATAAGGCAACATAGCTAAACATGCGACATTGTTGCATCGTCTCATGGGAACAGATAATCCAGAGATGCCAACTCTCACGCTTTCGGCATGTGACACACGATCTTTTCTGTTTTCACACGCACTCACGCCACATATCCAATTTCTCACGCAAAAAAAAAAAAAAACTCTTGGGCCGAGACTCGTTTGTTTCTTTACAAATTCCTCGACGGTAGATGGCGCCACTGTCACCCTATTCGCATCCTATTGAGCGACAGAAGAGTTACGTAAAGGATAATGCCCGACGAGGTGTCCATTATCAGAAATGGTTGCTTCCGCGAAGTCCAATTTTTTCTGATAATGGACACAAAGGGCATTATCCCGCTTATACCACTTCACTTACGAAATGAATAAATATTAAATCAATTTTGAATACTATACTACTATACTATACTATACTATACTATACTATACTATACTATACTATAATATTAATAGAGTAAAAATCGTGAGGGTTTTTTTTTACAAGTCACAGCTGAGCGGACTAATTGCCATCTACAGGCGCAGGAGACTCGACTGCAGAAGTTGATCAGTTGTGCTGCATCTCAGTCTGCAAAGTTATCAAACTCACCAAATATGTTAAAATATATGATAAAATCACTCACTCTGTCTGGCTTGCCATTGTAATTGTGTCTTGCCACTGTCCGTTATAATAAATGTATAGTTAAAGAATGTTTGCGTTAATTTAGTAATGTTAGTATCCGTTGCCATGGTTACAACTAGCGTATGAGCATGCGCAGTGATGAGCGTCATCAGCCAATAGGGCTTGGGCACCGCGTTGCATTCTGGGACGTGACGGCCATGTTGATGGCCTCGCGAATGTAAACATACAGCAAATGAACGAGAAGCAGAGTTGAGAGACAGAAAAGAAAGAAAAAAGATGTTAAAATCCCGAAAAGGATGTGGAATTTACCGGGATACGTTAAATAGGGAAGCTAGGGACCGGTATGCAGACAAAATCGGCACTATTAACGGTTCAGGAGCTGCAGATGTTGCAGTTTTCAGGAGCTGGTCACTTACGAAATGAATAAATATTAAATAAATTTTTTATACTATAATATTAATAGAGTAAAAATAGTGACACAGTCACAGCTGAGCGGACCCGTCTACAGGCGCAGGAGACTCGACCGCAGAAGTTGATCAGTTGTGCTGCATCTCAGTCTGCAAAGTTATCAAACTCACCAAATATGTTAAAATAAATGATTAAATCACTCACTCTGTCTGGCTTGCCATTGTAATTGTGTCTTGCCACTGTCCGTTGTAATACATGTACAGTGAAAGAATGTTAGTCTAGTTAGTCAGTGTAAGTGTTTATTAATGTTACTCTCCGTTGCCATCCGTTTCCGTGGTTACCAACTAGCGTTTGAGCTTGCGCAGTGATCAGCGAACTGTCATCAGGCACGACCGGAACCTCTTTATATCACTTTTTAACCGACACCCTTTTTAACCTAGACCATTGTATAAAAGGAGTCAATCACCGGAGAAACTCGAGAACACTTCAGATCTCTGAAGAAAATCTGAGCAGAGAATACTAAGTGTGTTACAATTCATGATATATATCGGCAATTAAGTATACTCTCTCTTCAACTTTAAATCTTGAAGGAATTCGTTTGTGTTTATGCGTGTGAACTTGATTTAGTGTTGTGATTGTAAACTCAGCTGTCATAAGAGCACATTGTTAACCTGGTGATATACTGCACGCTCAAAACATCAGCTCATAGCGTTGGTTTAGTGTTGGCTTTATCCTTTTTGCACTTCGAATTGGTAAGATGTATTCCAAATAATTGAACATAAAGACAGGAAATGTGTGCAATAGAAGATAAGCATAGGCTTCCTTTCTTCTCTTCTTATGGCTACATTTGTTGCTTTTATTTTAAATTGATGTATGCATATATGACGCAAACTACGGTATGCATGTTGTATTGTATCTGAACTTTGTTACAGTATACTTGCAGTATTAATCAATAAAAAATATGGCATGTTTCTTCATTTTGTTATCGTTTATTTTCCTTAGGTGACACGAGTCAATGAATTTGAGAGGCTTGCTGCCGTCGCCAAGCTGGTCCTGGTGTTGCCCCATTCAAACGCAGATGCTGAGGGTGTTTCCATTGTATTGCCCAAAAAGGCTAATGTTTAAGCACTTCAGAGGCTTTGAATAATATAAAATTCAATAATGAAAATATTACTTATCTTGTCATTTTTTGCAAAACATAAATCATTAAATGTTCTTAAGAAAACAATTATTAATATATGTTAGGTTTCAGTGAATAATTAGTTTAATACCATTGTAATCAAAATGTCAATCAACCTACCTTGGTCAAATCTTAAACAAGTCTATAATTTAATAAGGCTATATTGTGGTACATAAACAGTCATTGAGGCACAACAATAGTTTTCTGGTTGAATGTTCAGCTCAAGTTTAGAAGCCCTACAAGTCATGATCAGATGAACATGAATCAGAATAAGTTCAGGTATTGCACATCTTTAACATACCACCCAAAAATCCACCACCAATGTTGTCCATCTCCAGTAGGTCGCTCCTATCAATGGGTTTGGGCCCCACAAACCACCAGAATGCAGGGCACAACATGGGTAGGCTACAACGCTAAATTAATTCCAATTCCCTGATATTTGAGCCACCAACATGTGTGGCTGGGTGCAAGGCAAATTTTTGGTCACCCCTGATAAAATCTCACTCCAAGGTTTTTTTAAAAGTTGGCAGCTCTGCAGATATCTAAAAATATGTCTGTTTATGAAATAACATTTCAGAACAGAGTCAAACAAATTATACTGATGATTATTTGGGTTTATGTTGTGTCCAGGTTTTAATCAAATTAAATCAATACCTGTAATTGCAACAATAGTACATCACACATTACTTGATTGGATAATAGTTCCCTCCCTCTGATTATAATCCTTATTGGTAAACTTTATATATTCATTTAATTTTCTACATGACAAAACTATCAACGACTTAAAAGTCTCACATGTTCGGATCAGTTAAGTGCATGCATGTAAACAGTGGATTCAAAAACAAAATGTCTGCATTAAAATTCTGTGCCTAACCAATTCTGTGCATAACCAACACCCATTACCTTGCATGTACATATAGAACTCTGTTTATTAAACTCCTGAACCAGATGTATGACCTCTTTTCCCCTCAAACATAAATACCAAACATCTGCTGTGACCGAAAGGCTCAGTGTCTGTGGCCGGTGTTGTATATTAATTTGTGCATTTTGTCCAAAGACTTAATATGGAACTGTTATCATCAGAATGCAGGGGTCCAGAAGATGTTCTTGAAAGCTCAATCTGGTTGATCATGAAAAGGACAACAATACAATTACAGAGTTGAATGAAGCTAAGATGTATCGTCCACCAGTAGAAGAGGGAACCCTGATAGATTGGTTTGTTCTATTGGCTGCTTATCATCACTAAGAGAGTGATATGCATTTGGACAACGGTCCCATGTAAAAATATAATACAAATATAATTATAAATAAATCCAAAACCTTCATGACTTTTTTTGTCCTCATCGCATTTTGTTAATCACCTGGGAAGTTCTGCTAAAACAGTTTTTCATGATAAAAGGAAAAATCCATACAAACATTTATTTTTACATTTCCTTTAACAATATATTAATATTCATAAAGCGCTTCTGTGAGTGACCCAGCAGACCGCGACGGTGTCTTACTCTGCAGGTGATTCAGCAGCAAGGCTCTTCTCCCAACAGGAGGCCGCCTCCCGACGTCTGTCCAGCCTCCAGAGCACCTCCCCTAGCCACAGCCCAGCGCTGACACCCCCTGGGGAGACCACGGGGTGGGGAACACAGACGGACAGCAGACACTATCAGTTAGAGCAGTTCATTGAGTAATCAATGTGCAACAGGTTAAACCAGCCATCTCCAGCTATCTCTGTGGAGATGGCTGGTTTAACCGGTCACACTGACTGCGTTTACATGCTGAAGCATAATCATGTAATGAACGTATTGAATGAAGATTGGATTAATGTAAACAGATTTATTCGATCTGCTTCGCCAAAAGGATCGTCTCAGGACCGGATTAGCGAAGTCGATAGGATAGCTGGGCTTGAGCCGGTCCTAGTCTGGTCCTATCTACCTGTATGTGTACTCGATCGTATCGTATTACCGGGAGTTCACGTCCTGCGCATGCTCGAGAATTTCGGCTGGGGATATCACCCAGAAATGGAAGGAGACGAGATAATAAATAAGATAATAATAAAAATGCACAAAATGTACTCTACTGTTGTTGCTTTTACGTAGCTGTGAACCAGAAGTGGCTCTAGTACCACTTATTGAAAGGGCTACAGCGCCACCTAGCGTAGCGGTTATTTGAAGGTGAAACCAATGTACGTACCAGGTGAGACCAGTGTACGTACCAGATGAGACCAGTGTACGTACCAGGTGAGACCAGTGTACGTACCAGGTGAGACCAGTGTACGTACCAGATGAGACCAGTGTACGTACCAGGTGAGACCAGTGTGTGTACCAGGTGAGACCAGTGTACGTACCAGGTGAGACCAGTGTACGTACCAGGTGAGACC
>OMLJ01081532.1:13197-24475 GCA_900302595.1 Gadiculus argenteus | reverse complement strand
TCTTCGTCTCATCCTCTGGAGGGAGACATATCCTCTGCATCCCCTTACTTCCGTCTCTCTCTCTC
Source organism: Gadiculus argenteus (assembly GCA_900302595.1). NCBI lineage: Eukaryota > Metazoa > Chordata > Actinopteri > Gadiformes > Gadidae > Gadiculus > Gadiculus argenteus. Next base: position 24,410 of record OMLJ01081532.1, on the reverse strand, counting down.
TCTCTCTCTCTCTCTCTCTCTCTCTCTCTCTCTCTCTCTCATTAAATCATCAGATCAGTGTGCGCTTGCCACGCTCAGTGAGTTAGCCGTCGCTCAGCGTTGAGCCGTGTGTGTGCTAGTGTGTGTACTGTCCCGTTGGACGGAGGTGACAGCAGGTTTAACACCAAACCAAAGACGTGGGAGCACGGGGTACAAGAGAGTGAGACGCCGTGATGTGTGGCGTGCGCTGGCCTCTATAGCGGTGGGGTCTGTGTGTCAGACACGAGGGATGGATGTTAGAGCTGATGTCTCTGACTGTAATGACGGATTACATTAATTCATTTCACGTTATGAGTTTGTTTAAATCAATATACTGACATTGAGGTTGTATAGTGCCATTTTGCACTAACTGCAATCACTAACCTCTGTGCTGACCGCCTCACACACCACCACACACCACAGCCTGCCTGGTCTTAAGGAGATGCATTTGCATTTCTGAGAATTAGGATTTGAATGAATACCTTTGCTGGTAACTAGGCTTGGGCGGTATGACGGTATTACGGTATACCAGGGTATTTAGAAATACAGACGGTATGATTTTCAATACCGTCAAAAATACAGATGCATTTCTTTCTATCAGCGCCACACATTAAAACGGACCGGCGCAAATTGATTGATTGATAGGAATGCGGGTTGCGTGAACTGAAAGTGACCGAAACCGAAACTTAAGTGACGGCTCTCGCTAGCTCTCGCGGGCCATATTTCCCGCCCAATCTGGCAACCCTAGTGGCAGCGCGCTACAGATGGGGTTGCCAGATTGGGCGGGAAATCTGGCAACCCCGGCGGTGAATTGCGTCGCGTCTCCAACATCCCGACGCAGAAGTATGAGGGCTCGAGGGGTCTGCGTAATGACGGAGTCAGGTTGCGTAATGACGGAGTCAGGTTACGCATGACGGAGTCAGAGAAGTATAAACTACGCTTTAGTGACGGCTCTCGCTAGCACCCCCCCCCCTCCGCCCGCTGATAAGTCATACCGTCATATACCGTATGCCGCGGTGTGATGTCAGAAAGGTATGACGGTATGAAAAAAATGATACCGCCCAAGCCTAATATACACGCCATGGGACAAGCGGCCCAGCAATATACACACACACACACACACATTAGGAGAACATATAGAAAACAATATGAAACTCTTGGCTCTTTGGGAGCTGCAAGGATATTTCGTGTTTGATGAGGAAATGATAGCAAAAGTGGCCTGACAAAGAGATGGCTCAGTGAAAATCACACATGAAAGATTAGCCCGTGGGATTCATGCTCCAAGGACATGTTTGATCCACCACTATTGACATGTGAAGGTCTCTTCAACCTTATTTTGGTGATAGTATGAAAGATACGCTCTTGCTCTTGGTGAATGGCCATGACGTGCTCGACGTGGGCGGTGACGGAGCTCTGCATGTTGTCCATGTGACCGCGCAGGTCCGCAATCTCCCTCTGTTGGCTACGCAGCAGCAGCAGCAACTCCTCCTGCAGCTCTGCATTCATCTGCAGACACGGAGACACGAGGGACACCTTGAAACGGAAATCCCCCCTTCCACCTTGACGGCTCCCCATCCTCTGAACTAGTTGGCAGTTTAAAAAGTTTGAGTGATCCTCACGACACACAAATAATGTGGATGTGTATAGCATTCCGATATTGAATCATTTTTGTACTTTGCAACCGTGAATTATTGAATACTTTCGCAGAGAAAACAAAAAGTGTCACTATTGTGAGTCTAAGCTTGAATGATCAATACAGTCATCGTCCCGGTCCAATATTTATTCACAGTATGACATCTCGTCCGCGCAGTAAAGATCTTACTTCAAAGCCCTCAAGTTTCAAACAGGTGGTGGATATTGCGTCTTAGCCTGATGTAGATACTATACTTAATTGGGCCGAAGAGATAGGGAAAAAACAAGTATTTCTATATCTTTCTGTATTGGAAATAACATTTGACAGAACGTGCGTGAGGCGATTCAACTATCCCACACAGGGATAGCTAGTCAAAGAGATGAGATGGAAGCACATACCTGACCAGGGTCCATCTGGACCGGCCTGGACTGACAGGACTCCCTGCAGGGCGACACGTCAACAGGGAGGATTCAAATCAACAAGTCAAGAACATCATCATCAATGAGCAAACCGTGAGTGGTCCTGAGCTGCAGAACGAACCCTTCGTCCTTCTTGGTCTTCCTCTTGAGTTTGGGGGAGCCCCGCGGGGAGGTCTTCCACTCCTTCACGGGGAGCCTGTGGGAGGAGCGGCCGCCGCAGTTCCCCGAGGACGAGGCCAGGCTGGCCACCTCATCGTCATGGTCACTGCCGGGGAACAGAGACGCAAACCGTGAGGCCCGGGTGGAACACCGTGGTGTTAGTTAGTCCGTGCATGGACCGTGTTAGACGGACCGAGTCCCCGGGGAGACGAGCGGAGTCATTAGACTCGCAGTGTCCAGGTAATGTTCTTGTCCAATTACAGTGCGAAATAAGCTGCCCACAGCGTTGAAATTGCAAATACTGTATTTTTTTAGAGGAAATACAGAGGAAAACGTAGTATGCGTTGCATGCAGAAGGAGCACATTACATGCATTGCATGTAGCCATGATTCATTGGGCTTGTTTATTCCTGTACTGCCAACGTCCCTATTGCTGCAGAGACTTCAAGACGATTTTCCCCCCATCGACCAATGGAGTTGGTCGAACAAGATTCTCTATGGGTGATTCAGCCCTAGCAATGTCCATACACTTTTGGACATCGCATTATAGTAATAATATATATTATATATAATATTATATATTATCTATATTCTGCAGATGGAAATCAGCAAAATGCTATAATCTGGTACAATGGCTCTCTTCTCATGAGGACTAAATTAAACTCAAAGTAAAATAAACCTGAACAAATGCAAGCAATTGCATCCAGGCAGAACTAGTAACAATCGCTTCCCGTTTAGGTAGTGTGGGGTGATGACACCACACTACATGTCCTCCCATCATGGACCGTCTATGTGATGCTATTATCGGACATGCTACGACCAGACCAGCCTGAGTGAAGGAGAAGTACCTCTGCTCGGCACTGGCGTCCTGGCTGTCATTCTGTGTCAGCTGATAGGACCGTCTATGGTAGGGGGAGTTCATGTGCCGGTCCTTCAGCTCATCTCTGGAGCTAGGTGAGCAGAGACGTAAAGCACTGAGCCAGAGCATCGCCACGTCGTCTGAACATACGTTTGACATTTGTGCTCCTCCGATAACCACTTGGTTCTGTGTGTGCGCCTGTGCACACTTACCAGTCGCCCAGACCGTTGTCCCTCAGGTTGTTCCTGGTTTCCCGGGTGATGTCGGGAGCTGCGGGCCACGGTGTGTGACTCACGCTGCCGTCTGACGAGCCGCCGCCCGCTCCCGCGTTCTCTTGGGACAAGGCGTTCTCCAGCAGAGAAGGGGTGATGCTTAGGAGAGTCTCCACCTCTACCACCACACCCACAGAAGCTGCGCCGCTGCCACGCTCCAGAGGCAACAGGCTGCGGGGTTTAGGTGCAAATGATTAGTCACATCGTGCGGGACTACAGAGCCGATACACTATCAATCAATCGATATTTATTTCTATGGCGCATTTACAGACGGCTGAGCCGCACCAAAGTGCATCACAGGAAAGTGCTTAGAGATCATTAAAAAGGTAACCAGGGCACACTGGCAGTGCACTTAAAAATAAAGGACACTAATAAAAGACAAGTGAAAAGAGGCGAGTCTTTAAATGAGACTTTCATTCAGACTTTCTATTCACAGACTGGACTTCCCGGATGTGGAGGCACTATACGAGCAGTGACTCCTCACCTGTTGATGTTGGAGCCGCGGGGCGAGGTCAGCAGGTGCAGTGCGTTGGCAGCAGAGGCCATGCTGTCCGCCTGCAGGGCGGGCATGGGCTCTGGGATGGAGACCAGGCCGCGTTGTAGCGGCAGGGTCTGGGAGGCGATCTCGGGCATGTCCTGGGACATGGCGGTGGAGGCCGAGGAGATGACGTCCGGGGAGCGGGCTCGGGTCGGAGAGGCCTGGTGGGGCAGAAGGTGGGCGTCGAGGACCTGGGCGCCGTCCAGAGAGAGCGGCCCGCTGACGCCCGCCAGGATCTGCGGGGAGGCGGGGTGGGAGGCGTGTTCAGGGGAATTTATCCATGTATGGGACTGGTTTTCTCGCTAGTAACGGAAGCTGTGCATCGGATGGTTTTAATTAACCCAAGAATGCTGTCCCACTAGGAAACAATGCAACCGCAAATGTGTGCGAGTAGGGAGGCATCCTACCGGCAGGCTCTCCAGTCCGGGGAGCAGTATGGATGCCGCCCTTGGGCTGCCAGTGGAGGTGGAAAGGGCCAGGCTGCTGCTGCTGCTGGTGGTGTTGTTGTTGTTCTCCGTTCTAATGGGACTCTGACCCACATCGTCTAGAGCTCTGCAGAACCAAGAAAAATAACCTCAAGCTCTTACAGGATGACGCACCGTTACAGCAGAAAGACCCGAGTGGTGGGCATGAATGGGCAGGAGTAGGGTTGTCCTAAATATCAGCACCTGATGCCCTCCCGGCCATCAGGGGCATCTTGATTTTCTTTTTGTCAAAAGAGCTACACGTGTGATTTTTATATAAACAACCGCCTCATTTGATTTCCTGATTTGAATCACCAATAATGATGAAGGACTTGCCTGCTTGTAGAGTCCGAGTTGCTGCTGATGGCGGTCACAATAGTCAGGCTGCTAGCGCTGCTCCCAGGCGAGGCCGGGACCTGGTTGGAGACAGCAGTCAGTTATGCTGCCGTGAGATGGACTCCGGCAGAATGAAGAGGGTTGAGGGAGCAATGCAATGAAAATACAATAATATATACACCCCTTTTTCACAGAGATTCAATAAATAATGCAGAGGAACTGGGATGAATATAGTAAATAACATCCTTCTCCTTAAGGTTCATCAAGATACTGCATGTTGTTCCTACCGAGGTGCTGGGGGTCATGAAGGCATCAGGGGTCATTAACTTGGGCATGGCCACGCTAGCTGCATCCGACATGGACAGGAAGTCGGTGGGAGCCGGAAGTGATGGAATCTTCCTCAGGTCGCTTTCTGAGCCACTGCCTGAGTCCTTGTCTGAGCTCTGGTCAGTCAAGTGGTCTGAGGAGCCTGCAGGGGGGGAGAGTGGTAAAAGCAGGGGTTAGACTTGGTACTGAGAGGTTGGGAGTACGACTTATACAACGATTTATAACTCTTCCTCCGAAGTCCAAAATCGTCTGTAATGTTCCCATTGATAGATTAACACATTTTTACGGAATACAGAATAGTCTAATATCACCTCAAACATAAGACACAACTGACCAAAGCCATCGTTGGAGTCAGAATGGGGCAAGAAGAGGGCTGGGTTGGAACCCATCCTTGGTTGGAACCAGATCTGGACGTCCTGTAAAGACCTGTACAAATTAGGACAACATTACAAAGTTGAATGGTAGGAGGGATCCTTTGTATTCAATTTCTATTTTGTAGAAGGTTTGACCTTCACATTCGGTTTTCTCATTAGAAATAACTCACTTGGTGTGAACACAAAAGAGCTTTATCTGAATCCCGGACTTGGACTCTGTGGTACCCTGGTTACCCTCTAGAAAACAAAAAATACAAAATGAACATAAAGGCAATTCGTTGAGTCACACATTGTGTCAAACACGGATTGTAGTGAAGGAATTGTGTGCTGCACAGCTAAACGGCAGGACAGTGCATTTGACATTGATCAATTCAACGCATTGATTGAGCGCGTGTACGTATTGACTGAGCGTGTTGGAGCGTGCGTACCGGTGGTCATGCTCTCGCTCTCCTCCTCTGCAGGGAGGACCTCTGTGTGTCTCTGTCGGCTCGGTGTGACGTCATGCACCCCGAAGCTCAGCACGGGGTGAGTGAGCAGGAACTCTGACACGGCGGTGAAGCTGGCCCGGCCCTTCTCCTGGTCCTGGTGGAGCTCCATCACATACAGCACCTGGCGGAGGGGAGGCATGCACACGGTGGCTTTGTGAAAACACCCCAACTAGAATAAGGGAGGAAGGCGACTCTCCAGGATTCTGATATGATCAGTGCCCAATGTGAATTTGGGTGTAGGTTTCTCTGCTTGTATCTAAATGTTTTGCATACAAGAACAGAAGAAGGGGTGAATGCTTGTATTAAAACACATTTCTGATACCATGCTAAACCGGTGTTCCCCCTATAATTGTATCAAATACAAAAACCTTAAAGGGGTACTTTGCAATAAAAGCTTTGTATAAATAGAAACCCAGTAGTATTTTTTAATGATCGTGCATCCCTCCCTCATTTTTCTCAGAGAAGGGAAAGCTCTGCATTTCTTTCTGAAATTGGGTTCGCCAATGATGCAAAATTGGTCATATTGCATCATTAGCGAACACAAACTTGTCATTTTGCATCAAAGAAAGGCAGAGCTTTCCCTTCTCAGGGAAAAATGAGGGAGGGATGCACAATCATTAAAAAATACTACTGGGTTTCTATTTATACAAAGCTTAAAGCAAATCGGTGAAGGACCCCTTTAACATTCATTTCCAAAACGTATATTATCAGCCACTTTTTAATCCAATAGTTGGCTGTTCACGGATGAGGGGGATTATGATAAGTGGGTGTGTTTTGGTTTTCCTGTTCAATAACTGGGCTATCACCTTTTCATAGAAGGTTAGTATCCAAAAGTAATCTGTTACGATACCACTGCACACCTTCATGTTATCAAAGGCAACCGATATTCACGCACCTTATTGCGAAACATTGGTTTATAGCGCCGACCTCTAATGAGATGAATGATCAATACAGATTCCGATAATTATAATCTATGATTACAGTTTACCACTATGGATGCAGTCAGAACACGGTGTTGAGAAACGTAAATAGGCTGTGACCTCCGCCTTGTCCTTAAACTTTGATGTCATGGACATGGTGACTATGACAAACGTACCCAAATGTGATTGGTTTAAGGGTTTTATCAGCTGGCGAGCTGTAACACATTTCAGGAAATCATGTATAGTCCCATTCAATGATTTGTCATTTAATTATCGTGTGAAAAAAACAAAAACAACCAACAATCAGGTTCAATGTTAAAGGATCTTTCAACGAGAGTCATGGGTCAGTGTTGTCCATCACCACGTACAACGCAGCTTATTATATTAACGCAGTAGAGAGGCGGTGTTAATATATCCTTTTGTGTCTTAATATTTACTTGGAAAGAAAGAAATGCTTATTGGTATTATGCCCTCTAGTGGCCAGAACGTTGAATAGTTCATTGGCACTGCGTAAACCGGTGTCTACAGGATTATAGAGGAAGATTGACAGCTCTACTGCCTTGATGTGCTATATTTTGCTTAAGTTCATATCACATTGTATTAAATAAATTAACTTCATTCACGTCATCTTCTGCCTATGATCACTATGTTATTAATGACTAGTATTGATATGCCAAGTGAACAAACATTTGAACTCAACTAGAAATTGCAGATCGTCTGCTGCGGCCAACAGACCGCAGCAGACCGCGCCAATGTGTCATCCCGTATTTTGATAGAAGCTAGGACACACCCAAGAGGTACAAAAGGTACAAAATAAGGGGCACAATCAACAGCGTCTGACTGACCTTCCTCTGAACGTCCGTGAGGATGAGGAAACTGGCCGACAGGTCCAGACTGGCTTTCAGGCTGGGCATAACCGTGGAGTTAAACGGGTCAGGGGAAAACCTGCAAAACAGTCCCCAAGGAAAGGTAGCATCAATAACCAATACATCAGTGTTGTAGTGTGCTCAAACAACCAGGTTCATGTCAAATATCAAATGTCTTAATATCAAACTGTTTTAGAGGAAACTAATGTAATGGGTGAGCACAGACCAAATGGTCGGGGGGGAGCAGCTACCTAATGGTCTGTAAGCAGGTCCAAGACACTGTGCACCACATCTTCAGCTCCTGGTTCTGATCCGCGCCCGTTATCAGGAACCGCCAAAACGGAACACTGCAGACAGACGACAGGGAGGAAAGACGTTGGAGAGAAGTCAGAGGGGTGTTGGAAAAAGGATTAAAAAAAAAAAAAAGTCCACGGAGGTGTGTCCTCACTCGGGGTCCTGTTTCTTGTGGTTGTCGCAGAAGAGCAGGCAGGAGACGGGACGGCCGCTGTGAGGCAGCCACTCGTGGAGACACCTGTGGGACATGGAGTTCCAACAAGCAGAGCATTAAACAGTTAACAGGGACAGGTATTGGCTCAATCACCCTTTGACCTTAATATTTAAATGATAAATATTAAGTCAAAAGCGGTGGGTCTTTGGTTTGTTTTCTCGCCTACCTGGGTTGGTTTTGCCCACCCTCTATGTAAATCTGCCAGAACTTGACATAGCCATCGTGGCTGGCTGTGGCCAGCACAGTTCCGTCGGGGGACAGGGCGCCTTCACTGACTCGCTGGAGGAACACAAAGGTTAACATGCTGTTACACAGATCAGCCTTGGTTTCAATTCCGTCCAATTAAAAATCATGATTTCCAAAACAATAGAAGCGTAAGATGCATCGCAGTCAGTTTTCTATTATTTCAATTCATGTTGGATACAAAAACAGAAAACAAAGCCTAACTGTGAATAGACGGGCCTCTAGGGAGGAGCGCAGCCTGTGTACTACCTGAGTGTGTCCCTTGACAACGATGAGCCCGTCCTTTAGTTCTGAGTCATCCACAGGCCAGCTGACGTTGTTGGCACGCAACACATCCAGGTCCCACACCTCAGCCTGGGTGGAAGGGATAATGATCCATTCATAACATCTCAAGAGGGAAACGCAGAGGACGAGTAGGGACTGTATTAACATGGAAAGGACGGTGAAGGACATGAACTCTGACCCTGTCTTCGTGTAGAAGGGCCAGGGTCTGGTTGGTGTCCTCCTGGTTCTCCTCGTTGTCCTCCAGGATGAAGGGGCACCAGATGAGACGGCGGTGGGAGTTAAGGGGGGTGTCCTCTGGCCTCCTGATGTGGACCACCACTTGGTCACTGCGGGTTGGATGTGGGTTAAGGAAGCTTAGGAAGAGGGGGGAGGAAGCTCCTGCAACAGCAAACTGTACGGTCAGTGGGATGCTCCGACTACATAACTAAACCTTTAGACCAACCTTAGGATGAAGTAAACCATGACCACGGAACACGCAAAGAGTCCCTTTATACTCTCACATAAATGGGTGCATCATTTACGTCAACAGGCTAGTAGCTAACCAACCGGGTACAGTGCCATTTGGCTCCATACATTTGTCTGCTATAGGAAGCTAAATAAAAGTAAATGTGTTACTCTAGTGACCCCTATGGGCCCATAACAGTGTTTTATTTGGTTTATGGATAAAAGGATTTGATAACTCCCATGTTAAATGGTTTTACTTCACGTGTTGTCATTTGTCACTATGAAGGGATACAGTATCTTGCCGCTGGTGCAGGTGAGCTGCCAGATCACTAGGTTGCCAGCCTCATCCACACAGCCCAGGAGAGGGGAGTCCAGGTGGGCAAAGCCCAGGTCCGTCACAGCCCCGGTGAAGCCTTTAAGCAGGGAGCGATCGCTGGAGCCCAGGCTCAGCACGCGGATCATGGCATGGTTGTTGGCTCCTGGAAAAGGACAGAAAAACAAAAACATTTTTGCGGAAATTCTGAAACTCAGGCAATTACGACATCAGATACCACACCGCAAGTATTTACAAAAGATAAATATACAGTTCTTATTTAACCTACATTTATTTTGCAACACAGCCTAACCATCACCTACGCATATATTCCAGATTATAGATGCATGTATTATTATGGATGGTGTACAAATTATGTTTGTATATAATAAACAACTAACTAGAATGTAGATAAGGTGATGGGCTAAACATTTTAACTTATCTAGCAAAATAACCAGATCACCAACAAAACAAGTCTTCTAACTGTGTGCATACATAGCGATACCATAGAAATTGACACTATATCCTCCCTGTAGCTAGTAGCAATGTGGTATTGAAGTACTTGGCTAGCCATCTATACTAACCAAAACATGGAAGCCAGGTTGAAAGTGATGAGCTGTGGCTTCAGACATATAACGGGAACCTTGCACATACATGCTCTGCAGTAATCTCACCTCTGATGGCATATGCCAGAAAGGAGTTTGAGACAGCAATCAGGTTTCCATAAAAATACTTGTGCTCCCAATCGTATTTGGCAACTGGCTGGATCTTCACCTGCAGAAATCAGTAATACACAATTCAATACAAGACTCCAATAGAAGACAAGTACTGTATTAATGAAATCCTGGCCAACGTTGACCTTTAAGGTTAATGTAAGTCCTTGTCGTATAAAACTGCTGTGGAATTGTTGCTGTTAATGCATGAAAATTAAAATTAAACAGGAATTGTGTGTGGACTCATTGAAAAAAATCAATGTTGAAAAAAATCATAATTTTACATTTTACATGTAATTCGACATTTGCATTCGGGCTGTACGAGTTGAGAATTTACTTGAGACTCAAGTCCCCCAGTTTTATGCAAATGCACGAGGGTGGAATGTTCTTAGTAGGGCTGTTTTTCTAAAATTAACATAGAATAATCATTGTTCAGAGCCCCGAGTCAACTTGAATTAGCCCAGTTGAACAATCACATATAAAAAATGTGTGCCTTATAACCATTAAAACGAAAAGTAAAACTAAATTATTAAAGTAACATATTCTTCACTGGGAAACATTTCAGGTTCAAATGAGAACATGAAATATGATGGAATGATAGAAAATGTAAAAACGGCAGCAACAAAAAAATAACTGATGTCTCTTGCATAACAATCTCTTTCGACGAAGCGTAAATCAGAAAGATGTATATAAACCTTCTGGATTACACTTGGCTCGTATGCAATGATCCGCAGAGATCAACATTTTTCACTGTTGCCGCTAACAGAACGATTGCTATTAGAAATACATTTTCAGCTGCGGACCCACAAGGAAGGAACTAAGGGGGATACAAGAAAGCTCATAGAATGCCTGTCCCGGATATTTAGGAGCCGGAAGCTTTCAGAACATATTTCGATTTCTGAGTTACTGAAGGACAGAACAGATCTTATTTTGGAGATAGGAAAACATTTATTAAGGATTCATATGGATTCTCTCTTTCCATGTTGGTCCATGCTCCAGTTACTATCCAGCATAACACCCAGATTATTTGGGGGG
>OMLJ01081532.1:577-13164 GCA_900302595.1 Gadiculus argenteus | reverse complement strand
GCTGAGGAGTAGCTGAATATGTTTTGTGATGACAACTTTTGTCTTGTCACAAGTCTATCCTAGCTATGGTAGCAGCTAATGTGATGACAGATTTCCCAAGGGTAGCCTAGGTTGTATTGTTAGCAAAGAACAGCTCAGAAGATGGATCCTTGTTGTATTCCATAACCCCATTTTACAAATCAGTTGGTTGTAGGTCTGTCACTTTTTATTCGATATTCGAATAGGCATTTGAATATGACGTGACCTATCCGTATTCGAATATATATAATCAAACCGTTTTTAAAGTGCCATGTTGTGTAGGGCATTTTTTACAGATTAGACCATTTGCTTTTTTTGGGCGCTCTAATCAAGCGAATAATATATACTGATTCGAAGATGGACAGCGCACAGAGCAGCCAGCCTGAGCGGTAAATTGCGACCCCAAGTCATCCCCGCAGAGACTGGAGACACGGGCTGCCACAAATACCTGCTTCTCTCCACATTGACGTGCAAATCCCTGTGTGTGCCAGGCACGTCTGTGCGCTCCGAACTTGTGTTCTCCGCCGCAGCGGGTAACACTGAATAAAAAGAGAGCCGCACTTGATCCAGATCAAGTTGATAAGACTGGTGTTTCTAGCAAACATTAAGAAATACATTTCTCGCAGATAGGCTATAGGCCTTACTCTTGCTGCTGTCTCCTGTTGAAGTTGTCACGTCATGGTTGGATTTAACTTAATTTGCTTCCGTAAACAGTTGCCATAGGGGGATGTAAAGCAAAACGAGGATAACGATGGATGAATAAATGATATATTTATTTATTTTTAACTGACAAATTGGGAGTCAACCTAGACATATCTGAGTCAGGTAAAGTCCTAGTAATTGCAGTATCTGTCTTACCTTGTTGCTTCCACGAGCCTTGCTGTCGATGCTAGAATCTCGACTAGCCACAATCTCCACATTGTTGGAGACAAATGAGATGCAAGTGGACCCATCATCACCAGACAGGCAGCTAAAGTAGAAACAAAGACGTATTACAAATATATAAAAATGAATCACAGATATACATGACCCTTTAAAGTCTTTATTGTGTGGCGCTCCACCACACAATAAAACCTAGCGCCACAAATTGATTGATTGAAAGGAATGCGGTGAACCGAAAAGTGAAAGTGAAACCTAAAGTGACCGAAACCGAAAGTAACGGAAAATGACAAGAGACGGCCCTTGCTTGCACCCCCCCCCCCCCATCGCCAAGTTGTAGATGAGGGCCTAAAGATTAATGGGGGCACCACACATTGCTACCTGGTCTGTGGGAAACTGTGGACATTTTAAATTACTACAAATTGCTCTGTCTCTAAAAGCCAAATGTGGTTTGGTGCTATTCAGGCTTAGAAAGATCACCTTTTGGATGTTTTTCCTCCTTGCTATTGGTGTGGTTGCAAAGCAAGTCACACTATTGTAAGCATGTTTCATTCATTCATTCATTCATTCATTCATTCATTCATTCATTCATTCATTCATTCATTCATTCATTCATTCATTCATTCATTCATTCATAGGTGAGTGCTGCATGCAGCGCTCAACTATTTTTCTTCTTAGGCTTTCTTCTTTCTTTTGGACCCTACTCCTTCCACAATCTTTCACCTAGAGACTCCATTCCATTATTAAAATGTTCATATTACCTTGGAATCGCTTGCTACTACTTTTCCAACAAAAATAATTTTGTTTTTTAAATATCCAACTTTTAAAACCTAACATTCTATAATGGAAGTCAATGGGAGGATGGGAAGGACGTCTGCCCATTCTCTGACACTTTCAACTACTTCAGACTTCGTGTTTTTTAACCTAGGCTACCTTTTATTTTTTTTAAAGGATTATGCAAGATAATGCAAATTGGTAGCGTGTGTATACTTGCTGACAGAGCAAAAATCGTGTACTGTGCATTACAATAACCACATAAAATATGATACAGAGGCTTAAGATACAGGAATTCCACGATTCCATATAAAAAATGATAGAGACAAATATTTTTTAGAAGTTAACATAGGTTTCTTTGTTTAAACATAGGTTTCTTTGTTTCTATTTGTTTGCTGAACATAAAAAATAACTTGGCAGGTGCGGCAACAGCAAAATAAGCAATTTGGCGTCTTTTCATATACCAATCTGGAGCAGCTGTTTGGCAACTTAAAAGTTTGTTTGTGTGCAATTGGTTGATGTGACTCCAACACAAATCAAGAATTTGACAGATCTATCTAGATCCTAAAGAGCCAGTGCACCCACTGCTTCAGCTGGAATTTGCACAACAAAAAAAAGCTGTTTGTGTTGACAGTTTTAGGAAAGAGAGGGGAGTGTAATCCCCATGGTTACCACCAACGCCAACTTTGTGTTACTTCTTTAGTACTGTCGTTGTTGACAAGTGTCATAATTAGAGATGTTCTATATGTGCCACACACCGTAGCGATATACTATAGGTGTCCGGGAAACTTAACCCTCCCTCGGACAGACATTAAATGAACCGCTGCTCAGACCGAACTTCACCATCCACAAACACTATGGCGTTAAACTATGCGTTTCCGAAAAGCTCAACATTGTCTCGGCGGCTGCAGTCAACCGCTGCCGAAACAGAGCTCAACGCGTCGCAGCGCTGTTGCCTCTTGGTTGTGATGTCTGAGTCAGACGTCACAAAAAGAATGACACCTGAAAATCCCAAATCTTTGGTTCCAGATATAATAGCATACAGCTCGGTTACCATGAGAACCCTTATTCTTAGCAAGTTGGAGTTAACTACACCCATGCCCATGCCCATTTACGAAGCATGGGTTTTTAATTGAAGGCAAGTGGTACTAAGGTCTTCAAAGCCCCAAGCATGTGCAGATGTATTCCTCAACTTATCCAGTTGATTGCTTACTTCTGTTTAGGATTTATCTGATTAAAGAAATTGGGTGTCACCATTAATAAAACAACTTACATTGTCTGAGTCTCCCGAGCATTGTTGCCGTCTGCTGCACAGGCTCCAATATTGTCATCCATGGTTGACCGTTCTCCACTTCCTAGAAGACCTGCTGCTCCCAGCAGTCCATTCAGATCCCCATTGAAAGATGTCTTTCTTGGGCCATCACCCGATGCAACATCTGAGAGGGAAAAATAAACCCAAAGTCAAAGTTAGAATAAGCAGGTTAGCATATTAATGTGAGTGTGTCTGTTTATTAGGTTTCAGATCTGTAATGTAAAAAACTAATAGAACAGTAACAATTTAGAATTTTGATGTACACAACCATGTGCCACTTGAAGAGTGGAAGACTTCTTCACTAGTTTTTCTTTAGATAATTGTTTATATGGGACAGTTCGAAACATCCCGCCAACTCTCCCAAATAACGTGACAACATCCAAGAGCTGAGGAATGGACGCCTATCATCACGCTGTTTTTAAGCCGTTTTCTACATTGGGATGTAATCATTTCATATTGACGTTGATACGCATTTTTAACAATTCCAGTCCAATTGAAGGTTCGTTAATCTGGTGAAAATTGCACAATTGGCAAGACTAGAATGTTTTAAACGATCAACGTAATGCATCAATGTCTCGGACGCACTCGGCGGCATGAGTACGAGACCTAATGCGACACGGGTTAAATTGTAATAAACATATATATATACATAACTTATCTAAAAATATATCAAATAGCATTAATCTCACACAACTATTAAAAACACATTCCACTAGCACAGAAGTTTCTGAACGCCCAACGTAGTTTCGGTTTTAACACGTACATCATCAAGCGTCGGGGTTAATGAACTTCATCCGGCCGGCAATTAACGGATGGACCCCGGTCAGCCGCCTACACGGTAAAGCCGCGTTCACACCAAAGGCGGCGCCTCCATACAAAGTCAACGTATAGACGCTTTCCAGGCGCTTGTCGCCTGGAACGCGTCTATACGTTCACTTTGTATGGAGGCGCGCCGCCCGCCGCCGCTTTCGGTGTGAACGCGCCACAACGCGGACCACTCGTTTATCCATCCCCGTACTCAACTACTTTGTAATATAGTTGAATTATTGCCAAGGCGGCTCGGTTCGCATCACATGAGGAGGCGGCTAATGTTATCGAGCTAGCGCTAGCCGTGGTTAGCGTTAGCAGCTCGTCGTTAAACCCAACGGGGAAACACCGACGACAGGCTAGCTCTGAGGCTAACTAGCTCTAGCATCTTATTAGCCTGCGCGGCCTTCCGTTCTACTTGCCCCCCTTACCGGCGCTGATCACTGGGCGGTCAAGTTTGAGGATGTCCCGGAGGTGCTGGGTGGCACCCTCAATGTCTATGTTGGAATTGGAAGCCATGGGTCAGGGAAAGGGGGAAAGCTGGGTTAGTTTAGGGGAGAAAATAGTTTGGTGATTGTGTGCGATGCTGTCAGTGCTCGATCCGTTCACCCCGAGCAACCGTCTAAACTTCCGCTGCACTCGACGTCTTCCGAAAGCCCCATCATGCATCAATTGGTTCCGACTTGGAATCAGAGGGGGTCTACAGACGGTCGACCCCCCACCCATGGGTTCCACATATAATGCACAATCGTTTTGTAATTACAACGTTGACAATGTGAATATGCACTAAATGCATTTGCGTGTATACTGGAAGTGATTCGTTATATTATTGGGGTATTTATGTTGAATAATTCATTCAAAACAAGTTAAGTACAACGGACCCAGACTGCTGCATATACAAAACAGAAGGACTTCATCACTCCCAGACTCCAGAAATCCTCTTGAAGGGATCCAGAAAATACATTTATCTAAGTAATGTTTAACCAGTTAGAGTAAGGTCTAAATAAAATAAAAAAAAACACATCAAACTATTATATTGTATAGCCAGCCCATTTAAAATAGTTTTACTCCATGGAAAAAACACATCCCCACACCATTACGAAATAGTCCAGATTTTATTGTATGACATGGCTGTGATATTCATCTTACTCTAAGCGAGTATCAAAGCAAAAGACAAAGTGGGGTCAAGTTTCATTATTCTTTGGATAGCTTAATCAAAGCCTGACAACATGAATCATGGCAAATGTATCAATCTTTTAGAAGATAAGGGTTAGTTATAGAACCTACTTAGATGTGTGAAAATGCACACAATTTACCTAAAATGAACCAAAAAGATGTGTGAACTTAAGAGTAGCGTCTCTTAAAATCATCACAGATCATCATCAGTCAACAGCTCTTTTAGCAGAATCAAGTGAAAAACAGCTTAGTAGGAACAGAGTAGAATTTAACCAAGTCGGTGAATGGCGTCAGTAAGCTAGCAAATGTCTTTCTGCTGTGGCTTGACGGTAGATAATGTAATGAGGGCTTCCAGCGTCATGCAGATCAGTGGAGGGGCAAACAGCGGCATCTGATTTTTCAGCCAGCTCCCAAAGAAATTCTACTTGATGAGGTGGTTCAAAAATGTCCACCAGCAAGTTCTGTGATTGACATCAAGAATCCGGGTGTTTGTCAAACAGGACTGAATAAGATGGAGGGAGGGAGGGAAGAGTTACCCCTCGATTCTCCTCCCTCCCGTCTCTCCTCTTGGCCTCCCATACTTTGAGAGGGCACTCGTACCCGCTCGTCAGGGGTGAGTGATGCTCTTTAGCCAAAGTTGTGGAGCGCCAGCCTAAACATGTCATTGGTGCACACCCATGCATCATTAATATTTTTCAGGATAAAACTCTGGTGAAATCCCATGATGGGGTCATCATCTGCCTGCGAACAAAAACACAGGCAGAGCAAGTCAACATCAAACTCTTACAGGCTTTGCTTTAAAATAGTCACAAATTGGCTTTTTGAATGTCTCCTTCTTATATTATAATATATTCGATTGTATTTTAATGTCAAATTACAAACATTTTAATCAATAATATGGCTATGGACATTTGCTTAAAGTCAATTCAATTTCACTGTAAATATAGTCATTCTTTGCCAACAATATTTTATACAAATGTTATAATACAACCTCAAGATCAAGGACAACAACATTCTTATAGACTAGGTTCAACATGAGAAAGAGTACATATGAACCATTGGTCAGCATCATGCTCAATGTGATGCTCACCTTTAGCTGCCCTACAACCATACTCAGGATACAACAGTCTGGGGTAGGCTGATGGTCCTGTGCTGTTATACTGTGGGCTATTTTTGTGAAGGGCAGGCTCTAAAGAACATAAGAATCGGGGGTGGAACACAAATAATAATGTTAATCTGAAACAACAAGGCTAATGAATAATAATGGTTACATGAGGCAAAAGTGAATAAAACAGCAGTTGCATACAATATATGCTTATTTGTTGCCAGCTTATTATCATTCACACTTTGCCTCACCATGCCTATAATATATACACTTAATATATACACTGAAATATAAAAAAAAAGCTCACTGAGAGTTTCTCAACAATTGCTCTTTTTCCCTGGAACTGCTGTCCCTCCCACGTAAGGCAGGATGCATCGATCTGGAGGGAACGGAAGTGAAACACAAGTAAGACAACATTAGAAGGGTATCACACAAGGTTCATATCTGCCTTCTCAGCACCAGAATAATTATTCAAGAGGATGTACTTTAACAATGAGGAGAGAGCAAAAAACACATCTAGACTCTTTGTCATAGACATAGAGCATCTGCAAGAAGACTATACCTTACAGGTCGGGTATAATGGCGCACTCACACTAGGCAAAGGTGCCCTGTACCGTACTCAAGTACGATTGCCCCCCCTTCCCACTGTGCCGCTGGCCTGTGCGCACACTAGGCAATCCGCGTGTCGGCTCATTAGCATCTGTACCACTACTGTGGCATGAGCACACCTCTGCCAAGTGTACTGAGGCCACGGAATTGAGCTGTACTTGAGTATGGATGGAGTGCTCACACTAGCCAAACAATCTAGACTTTAGGGGGCAAACATACATATATATAACATATTCATATGCATGGTACAGATGGCCTAGTGTGAGTGCGCCCTAATATGTTATGTCTCAACCAAAATAATAATAAAATACCTAGTTTGATGACGTGAAGTACATCAAACGTAAGTAGCGTAGTTTGTTTTCTTCACCACCATTGCCGGTGAAAATATACGACTGACTCATTGAGAAATCATGTTCAAGGACACAACAACGTTACATTACACATTAGCTTGATGGCCGGAATGAGAAAGTTTTCATAGTAACACAAGCTATTAGCTTACCCTTTAGCATAAACAACATTTATATTGAAACTGTTTTCCAGGAATTTAGGGGGGGAGGGGATATGACCATTGACAGGCAACCAAATGAAACACAATGTTACCTTGAATAAAACCACAGATTTGTGTGTTTGAACATTGGTTGAACATTTGGGATAATGAAGGTACACAATTCAACAAATATATAACATAGATCTAGTTGTTTTTAGAAATTTAAATATGAAGATGTCACATATTATACCTTTAAGTAGCAACCTGTGTGTGTATTCATATTTATTCACATTATTTTAGGAGGATAATTTGTGAAAAAGATGGAAACTTTCAGACAAACAAAATGTAACTTTGTGATGAGAATGTTGATTCATCAAGGGGCGCAAAAGGACGACCGAGTACACAATCAGAAGACGTAATGGTTTACAAAATATATTGATGGTTTTCAAAACTCACATATATTGATCCGAGTTGCGTTCTGTCAGTGTCAAAAAGTTGGTAGTAGTGTTGCACAAAGCTTGATCCTATCTGTTCCCATAGAGGCTTGTCCCCCATCCTGAATCACCCTGCCGCAGGCACTGGACAGACACAGGGAAATCAGGTCATGGTTTCTCCGTAGCAGACGGTTGCTTTTTGTTTTATATGGTTTCTGAGGCATAGTAAAAAAACAAAAAAAACATTGTGATCAACAATGTATACAATATATCTTTACATTTCAACAATATAGTTAGATTAACAAAAAATAAACAACATTGTCAAAACTTAAAATGTAATAAATGGCAAATAATACATGCATATGTTTATTGTGTGGTATTGTAATATGTATTGTGTTATTGTTTACATCACTGGGGGTGTAAATTAGGATAACTGGTAATAAATAAAGAAATACTGACTGGTAGTAAAATAATAAAATAATTCAAGAAAAGATTGTGCATGTTCTATTGATATAATAAATTCAGCCAACTGTCAAATTATAA
The DNA here is from genome assembly GCA_900302595.1 of Gadiculus argenteus. Classification (NCBI taxonomy): domain Eukaryota; kingdom Metazoa; phylum Chordata; class Actinopteri; order Gadiformes; family Gadidae; genus Gadiculus; species Gadiculus argenteus. Next base: position 5,020 of record OMLJ01081532.1, on the reverse strand, counting down.
TGTAACGTATGGCTCCTCTGGAATTTTGAAAGGGGGTGCGGTCGCAAGAAAATCCATGGTATGCAACTAACAACAGCAGGGCAACACTGACGCAACACAATCAAAAGTGCTGTAGTGGTAGGAAAGTACGACTGCGTATCCTAGTGGATATTGCATTGACAATACATTGCCTTGCGTTTGTGTTATTCGCCAAGGCTTGCAAGCATGAGCCTATTGAGTTACGCGGGGCCTTCTTTGGTCCCTTTGGTTGAGACACAGCTAGTGACAGTGACATGTTACACCGTGTGAGAGCCATGGGGGCTACAAATAAACCATGGGCTCAGGTTGTTTCAGTTCTTGATCCTGAAACGATCGTCAAACCAAAAGCCCAGACAAGTCAACAACAAACCCCGCATGAGTTACTGATACAATCCGAGAGGGGCGGGGGGGGTGGTCCAGCCAGTCACTACGGAAAGATTAAAAGTCATTGACATCTCGTTATTACTAGCGTATGTGCTAGCCCACAGGCTAACATTGACCACCAGATCAGGAGCGTTCAGAGGTCCCGATCGACCCATTGACAAAACACAGAGCACGAACACTCCACGGGCCTGACAACCCTTTCGGAAACGAGTTAATTGCGATATTCGTATTGCTAGTATGTACTTTCTTTTCCACTGAGTTCTAAAAATAGTGCTGCTCGGTGTTTATGTGTGTGTCCCCCCTCCCCTGTGGCTCTTCTTCGCGGACTCTCCTCCGGGCCCCGTCGTGTTCACGGTCCGGTCCGCCGCAGGTACCACCACATATAGGCGTGACCGACCGCTACCGGTGCAGCAGCCGGACTGTCTGCTTTCTGCCGGCTCCCGTGTGTTAAACGGTACCGTGCGAAACGCGAGACGTTTTATTTGCGTTGTATATCCATTCATTGGTTCATAGGAGGGTTTAAATCGGAGGAGAACTTACCGTAAACCAACACCGCTCTGCCCGCCCGTGTATAGCGATTACAGTCCAGTGTGTCTACTCTGCTACGACCGTCTACGACAGACGCACGCCGAGGATCGTAATCCGCCCAAAGAATCATGGCCGTTTGAGTCCAAAATGTGTTGCCATTAGTAGTTTAAAACGGTGAATTGTTTCTGCGGAAAAAACAACTGCACGCTTTATTTTACGGTTAAAATAGAAGGATTTACAGATTCAAATGCTAGATTCGACATATGTGCAGTGAACGTCTTTGACAGCTTTAGCTGGATCGATGTAGGTTGACTAAGCCTCATATAATATCCAAACGCATAAGACACTTATTTGATTTATTTGTAGGCATGAAAATATGAAAATGAAAATATGTTCTAGGTATGAAAGGTATGAAATTATCCTCTCTAAAATTATCTGCCAAAGCTGGTCGGCAGTCCAAAACATAGATACAGATACAGCCTGTATCTGTGAGTCCTTGATGAGTTTCTAGTTATTCCCTTTTCTCTTCTCACGACACAGTCAACGACCATGGTTAATTTGTCATGACCCATCAGTAGGCCTACTATATAGGATCACCTGGAATACGCAATATTCCAGGTGAATTCCCAATTCCCAATACCAGGTGTGGCCTAGACGAGAACATCTTATTTTACAGCTAGGATCAAGAGTATCTGCTTCTCAGCGCACACGTCCGAAACCGTCAAGAGCAAATACAATATGTAAAGCACAATGAACAGGAATATAATGCCAATAAATGGTGCATATATATGTATCGCCTGGTTGACCTTCTTTCATGTTTAAAATTGTCGTCATCTTGTGGTGACAATATGAACTACAGTCAAATGAAGAAATCACCCTGGGGAGCGTCCAGACATTTATCTTTTAACTGGAAACTTGAATCTGCTATTCTCAGTGCGTCAGGTCTACTTACTTATTTAAACATACTTAAATATTTCTGTACTGACCTACAGATTTAAAGATTTTCATATTCCTTGTGGAGCTGAATACAAATTAGAGATCTTCTAGTAGTGATCAAGGTCAAGGTGTTGAGGTAGGATTGGTGGACACTGCATTTATACTGCAAAGCCTTAACTCATTCATATTACAACTAGTTTGGCCTTACACTCACAAACTGATTAAATAAAGTAAAAAGTACATACTTTCTCTTGTATTTGAGTAAACTGTTAAAGCTCTGAACCCAAATGTGAAATAAAGTAACATAAATACTGAACACAAACCCTCTCTCTCTCTTGCTCCTACAAATATTGAATCTTTAAAAGGATTAATTTAGCATAACATTGATGTATCAAATTAAAACTGGGTATACTTTCATCAAGTAATTCACTTTATCATAATTCCTATATAATATATAATAATATATTAATATATAATAATAATATTTATAAAGATATAGATAGGCCTATATATACATCTATATTATATATCGATATATATATATAACCTCTATCAATGATTAGAAAATAAAGTCATTTTTTAACAACAATGATGAGGACTGAAAAACATGTAGACGCACTGATTCAAAAAATGTAACATTTTAATATTATAGATTTATTCACTAATGTGTAGGCTATTTGTTTTCATATGGCGTGACATTACGCCTATTTTATATACAATGGAAATTGAGTAGGCCTATTCTTTCCTAAAATAGGCAAATGTAACTTGCGTATCATAATCCCTTATCATTACTGACTTGAAATCCACCTTGACCTGTGCACAGTATATATTGTGGACAACATGTTCGATCAAATCAACATCCAATCAACGTTTTATATCATATTACATCGGCATGTGTACAGTGCGCATATTGCTACATTTTAACCACAAAGACGAGAAAAACTACATTTCCTATCTACAGTAGGCCTACAGTGGAAAGGTGAAAACCCAACAGACAAACTGAAGTAGGGTTATGTAGTCGTTTAGAAAGCACTGCCGACGGAAGGGACTGCGACTGAACTACACTACCCAAACTCCATAGTCTATTACTACAGTAATAGACGTTGCTGGTTATCCGGGGATGTCACACCACAGCTATTTTCTCTCACTCTCTGAGTATACTTCCACGGATTGACCCAGAGCATAGGACACAGAGAAATAAACAACAAGACACCACCGAGCGAACCATGGCAGAGCGTGGAGCGGGGAGCTTGCTGTTAGGAGATCCGACCTTTAATTATCAGGAGCACGAACTAAACGAGCGACTGAAACGGCTTTACCCGGCCGTGAACGAGGAAGAAACCCCTTTACCCCGATCTTGGAGCCCCAAGGATAAATACAGCTATATTGGGCTTTCACAGAACAATCTGCGGGTGCATTACAAAGGTTAGAAAGCAAGTCGGCCAAGCCTTGACATCTCTTACAAGTAGTTGGAAACAATCATTTGATGTGAGACTCTTTGGGGGGGCAAACAGTCTCACATCCAATCTGTCAAAGTACTGCGGATGGGAGGGGGGGTCACATAGGGTACTGAAGCGTCGAACCTGGAACACTATACCATTACATGTATGTGTTGGCAAGGGGAGGGAGAGCTGTAGCCCTGTTCAATCGTCTTTAAATCACCTTTCTCTGCATGGTGTTTCGTTGTTTTCGCAATGGATGAATGTTGAAACGGGTGACAGCTTTGCGACAGTTAGTCTTATGTGATTTAACCTTCAGAAATATGGCATTTATTTATTTGTCTACGTGTACACGGTGTTGTATGTTGACGTGACGGTCTGTCCTCCGCCTTGAATTAACGTTGTGAGTTCCCTGGTAGAAATGCGATGCTAAGCAGTGCCATCAATAACGTCGCAAAGCCGCTGGACAAGCAGCGAGCTAACGAACGCCGTCCACAACACATAGGGTGGGCTAGCCACCGCCATGCTATCTGTAGCTCGGGTACGGTAGCAGCTATCCTAGCCGCTCTAGTCGTCCTTGTTATTGTTGTTCAACTAAGTTACAAAACGTCACTACATGACATGTACGCCCTTCGTCCCTTACACACACACACACACACACACTGGGTATATCGTGGGATTATGTTATTCTCCGTGATCATAAATGTCAGGAGAACCACGGACGCCAGATTAAACTAGGATTGTGTTTGTTTTGTCCCCCCCCCCGAGTGGTTGTGTCATGCCATTTTATTCTAAGGATGCATACATCGGGGCCAATGTCGTTTGACGTGTACAGTATGTAGAATGTAGTATGTCGTTGTTCACAGAAGCAGAACAACCGGCTGTACTGTTCTCCATGTCTCTGCCGTACCTCATTTCGCAAGAACGTCAGCTCTTTCAGGACAGCTGCTGTAAGGGATGAGGCCTCTGCGTTTAATATTGGGCCAACTTCATCGATCTACTGATACTTGTGGTGTTTTAACGCCGAGATACTACAAAGTCACTTTCTGAGCAGAAGGTGAAATAAAGCTCAATTCAGATAACTCCCAATGTAATTGCTGTTAGAGCTTATTATTGGATCATCAGCCTCCCAAACGTG
>OMLJ01081470.1:4044-20137 GCA_900302595.1 Gadiculus argenteus | reverse complement strand
CACAGCGCAACGTTTCCTGGCAGCATCACACACATCCGGTTACACCTATAATTACACATATGCTATCAGTAATATCCCCTGGAGCTCCAACACTCAGCCGCGCTCAAATGCATGCAGCCCTGCACGCTCGCTGCATGCGTCTGCATATTTATTACTGATCACAAGGAGGACATCTCCAAGTATGTGTGCATGTGCATGTGAATGTGTGTGTGTGTGTGTGTGTGTGTGTGTGTGTGTGTGTGTGTGTGTGTGTGTGTGTGTGTGTGTGTGTGTGTACGTGTGTGTGCCTGCAGGTGTCAGCAAGTGTATGCATGTGAATGGATGGTGTATGTGGGCGTGTGCACACGTGCTTGAGTGTGAGCATTCACATGCATGAGCGTGCACATGCATGAGTGTGTGTGTGTGTGCCCACGCATGCGTTGCCGCATGCACATGCACATGCTTTGGAATTAAGCCAAGAGAAAATGTGTCACTTTTGGGAAAGATTAATTTGCAATTTAATTTGCAAAGGGTGGTTATTTATTCATGCGACTGGCTTTACCTAAGGCGAAGAACATTAGTATATTTTGATACTAATCCATATTGCCATGTTTTGACACAGACAGCATTTAGCTAATTGAAAATAGTTAGATGATGTAACTCAGTGATGAGTTTAAGTTTAGAAAGGTAAGAAGAGCACTTTGCCCAAACAGTGTTGTGCGACAGTGTCTCACGGGAAAAAAGAACATTTCCAAACCCTAAGCGTGTCTCAAGTAAAAACATCTATGACTAATAACTACAAATCGACACACACGTCTCATTAAGATTATTAAAACTGACAACATGATTAATTCCTTGGCTCTAGCAAACAGCCCATTCCAATCTGTGTTTAGCAGATTACCAGGTTGTGATTTAACATTAAATACCTTAAGAAGGTTATTCAATCTTCAAACCCATCATCCTTCTACATCCTTTATTTTAAAATAGGGATTAGACAAGCAATTGAGATGTCAACAATAAAATAGGTAGGGATTTTAAAAACAATATGTAGGGTGGCGTTATCACTATTAATAGGTGCACCAACGAACAGTGGCAAAACGAAACCACTTGAATACATCAATATCCCCTCAGAAAATGAAGCTACACTGACCTCTAGAGGCCAGATGGTGCAATAGAGTCCTCACATATTCCCTTCACAATAAGAGGCAACACTATTTAATCAATGAAGCCAAGAATAGCTCTGGTGTAGCTAAATCCCCCTGGTCTACCTAGTTCTCATGGCCTGATGCAGGGTCAAGCCTCAGGGACATTAGCACTGAGCCACTACAGTATTATAAAAAAAATATGTAGTTTTACATTTGTATTCATGATCAGATACATTTATGAATTTATTTCTGGGATACGATGTTGCTACATTTATTAGACAAAGTCACAAACCTAGGGTATTTTCCTTTTACAATAATTAATAATTATTTACCATTTAATCTACACTGACAAGACAGAGAAGATGCCATGAGGAAGCCTCATTCTTTGCAGCCTAAATATTCGTGAATTAATATCTTCCCTCTGAAGGCTGAATGTTAATCCTGCATCTCTTGTTAGCTCTCCCAGTGCATCACATGGTGCTGCCCACTGGTTCCTCACCCTCCTGGAGATGACTGGGAGGAGATGAAAGGGTCAATGAAGGGGAGCCAATCGATGATCACCTTTATGTTTAAGTCATGATACCAGTCAATGTCTTGCCACAGATAACAAGTAAAACCAGAAATCTGCCCCTCACACACAAACACACACAGATAAACCAACAAATAAAGTATGTTAACTGTTAAGTCTGTTAAGGCATAAAGAGTATCTAGTGAACTACCAACACGGCAAAATAATTTAAACTGCCTGCTGTGACATATGAAGTGATCCTTTGAATTAGTTTAAAGGAAACCTATTTAACCACCAGCGATGTCTATATCCATGATGAGCTATGACAAAGTCAAACCCTGTAGTTATGTGGTGTTGAGTGGTAGACAGAGCTACCCACCATGCATCTGGGCAGAGACTCCCACTTGGGGATTTGAATATGTAGGTATGGATTGGTGTAGTACTGCATTCCCTGTCCCAGTCGGGAGACTGTTGGTTTAACGCAGGGCGTGTATGTTATGTACCCGATACCTACAACACAGCACGGGTCTATAGACAATGGATTAGTGCAGAAAACAACAGCAAAACATTAGAGGTATCTAATGGTGCGTTTCCACCGCAGGGTACGGGTCGGTTCAGTCCGCAAAGGTGCGGTACGGGTCGCGTTTCCACTGCCAAAAAGTGGGTGTGACCCGGACTGAGCAGCACTGCGCCGTGCTCCTCTCTCAGTACTCCTCCGTTGGGGTACTGACGCCTGAAAGGGTATCGGCAATTTTCCGAGCTACACACGCCGTCCGTTGATTGGTCGACAGAATCGGCACTTCCGTGGACCAGGGGGATAATAACAAACACACACAGTAGCCGCGTGGTATTTCTGGACAACGGCGAAAACTTTGTTTATTGAAGAAAATGTTGCGCAAAAGTTCACTGTCCTTCTTGGACATCCTACGTTGTTACTCTTTGTTCTTTTTGTGCGTTCTTCTTTTTCAATGGATTTATTAGTGGGCTACACCGTGTCGGGCTGCTATGAGATCACAATGCTTACGTAGCCGCCGCGGCTATCGCCGTCCGGCTTAAACCCTGCCCACCATAAGGGTACTGTCGGCGGTGGAAATGCGACACGTAACCGACCTGAGCAGTACCGCTCCCTCCCTACCCGCACCGACCCGACCAGCACCCCGCGGTGGAAACGTGCCAAATGCTACCGTGAGCCCGAACGAAAGAGTCTAATGGTCTGGTTACGACAAAGTGGGCAAACTCCCAAACTGCCGGATAAATGTCATCATTTGATACAGCGATACGTTCTGGGTTTTACTTTCTGGTGGGGTTTTAGATTTCCAAAAAATAAACAACAAGCCATTTGTTAAAATTGCCGGCTCACCAACAATTCATTAGCAGACCACTTCATCGATACGTCACATCAATTAAACACAAACAATGAAGTTCAGGTCAGTGAACCAGCGAATGAGAAGAACAAACTGCATGGTGGAGGACAGAAAGAAAGGGTTCATCATCAGAACGAATCAATAGTAGGAAAGTCTGTCGCATGTTCTCATCAGGCAGGTCCATCCACTCAGGTTCAACACCTCTGAGTCTGCCCAGACACATCCCAGACACAGCGGCATGTGTCTCAGGACTCAGGAGGAGGTGAAGCGGGTTGGCTGGTAACCCGAAGGTTGCTAGTTAGATCCCTGACTCCTCCTAGCTGAGAGTCGAGGTGTCCCTGAGCAAGACCCCTTACCCTAACTGCTCCTGTCGCTTCGCATGGTGGACACCGCCGTCGGTGTGTGAATGTGCATGAATGGGACTGTGAGGCAATATTGTAAAGTGCTTTGAGTGGTTAGAAAAGTGTTGTATAAATGCAGTCCATTTACCTACCATGGTCAGCGTGTTCAAACCGAGTTAGAGACAGCAGATAACACTCACCCCACAATTTTTTTTTGCAATCGAATCGTTAAAATGCAATAATTTTAAACAGCCAGTTCTCCAAGCTACCGCCCGCAGGTACAAAATACAGTTAAGAAAATAATTATATATCTGGCTGGTTAAATAACTTATGGCATTATGAGCCGTTCAAACTGAACTCTGTTGCCTTTCCCCTCCAGCTGTAATATCCACACACACGGCCGGTTCCCCTGTAATCACTGGGATAACACACTTAACGGCACAGATACATTTCCGCGGGCGGCAGGGTCGCTCTCAACCAACCGGGAGGGCCATTCGGTGGAAGGGCGGTGAAAGTGTTGACTCGTTCTCGAGTGTCCATCACGGTCACCACACCTCTGGAACAGAACAGGGCCAAACGAGAGGGTCGAGTGAGTCAAGTGGTTCTTATTAAATGAGCTAGGTGTCAGGACAATTTAACACTTTGTGAGCGGTGGGGAGTAGGAGACGAATTCTGGTCAAGTACTGCTACTTCTGTACAGTTCGGAGCCACTTGCATTTTTAGGTTTTTTTTATGATTTCTCGTTCCTTCTACTAAAATACATTTCAAGGCAACGGTTCAACTGCACTCAAAACTGCAAGAAAATCATGTTGATTTTATTCAGCCATTATTCTACTCAAAGGGAATTTTCTGCCAAGTGATTAAGCTAAATATAAAAGGAAATAAGAAGAATAGAAGGTCATGATTTGGCACCAGGACTCGTGAAGTACCATCTTTGAAGTACGGCAATTTAACTAAAGAAAAGCAGTCAAAGGCGGGACTTGACCTTTAGATGGACTTCTTGGTGGGTTATTTCTTCTTAATAAAAGGTGTAATTATTCTGACACTGCTGGGATGAACCCCCTTAGAGTCCGGTTAAAGTGTCAGAATGCATCTGCAACATCTTCGTCTGCATGGCTTCACGTCTCCATAATTCATTGCACACTATGTAAATAGGCCAATTTGTGGGAACAAGCTGATGCTTTTTAATTGCCAGGAAATGTGTCAGGGTGTTCTTCGTTGTCAGTCAGGAATCGATTTGCATACAGCCACAATTAGACTTGAAACAAGCAGATTCACAACAAATCGAGGTGGAATACAGCCCCAATTAACCGCAGGGGGGTGGCTGGGTTGACGCGATCGGACCCTCGCATGGACAAGTTGGACAGATATTCTCATCACAGACAGAAACCCAATTCTCCCCGCAGAACAGCATTGGTAAAAGCTGCACACACAGCCCTACTCAGGATAATCTCTGAAATATCTTCCTAATCCTCCACTTTCAGGTCCCCTTCACCGAAGCTGCTGCTCTTGACAACACTTAATATAGCAAGCCAATCGTTTCTGTAATTGGTTGGGATGAGAGGTTTAGTGCAGCCCAGAGATGTCCTGCCTCCATCTCAGAAGTCACCAGGCTGTTTGCGTGGACTGGTTCAGAACCAACACAGAACTGGGTTCAGTGGTCAGAAACAAGACTAGCTCGTAGAACACAAACGTGTGCCGTGTGTCCGTGCGTGCATGCGTTGGTGCATGAACGCTGTAGAACAGATCCACCACAACTCCTGGAGAACAGATCTACACCTCAAAAGGTGAACTGTTGGACCGGTACTAAAGACATTAAAATTACATCCAGTCCATTCATTAAACATGCTGCCTCTGGTCAGACTGCTGCAAATTACCGGTAATTAAACATAAAACCTTAAGTTTAGTAATTAACTCAGACATGAATATAATGGGTGATAACTGAAAGAATAGGTCAGTTCTGCTTGGATTATCAAAATGACTGCTTTTGATGGCTACAAGTTGAGTATGGAGTAACCTGACCAAGTTAGTTCAATACGTTTTATTAAGAAATTTACATTTAAGTGAAAGACAAGCAATTTACATGTGAAACAATCAATGGTTGACTGTTATTTCGCTTAATGCCAAGCCATGAAGTGAAACCGATTAAAGCTTCTTTGGTACATGCCTGGCTTCTGAACCAGCAAGGCAGCACAACATCATTTGCATTCTCCCTGTTTTCCTTCAGATAAGGAAAGCCAAACATTTATATCGTCAGTAGTTCCAAACAAACATGTTGGAATAGATTTGCACAACTTGGTCTGTTCCATAAAGTTTGTCACAGCAATGTCTAAAAGATAAGGAAGTTAAAGTAATTAGCTTCATTTGATTTAATGCATCATAATCTTTGAGTTCTTTCTTGTGAAAGTAGTTAACAGTTTACAGGTCTTTCAACATTTTACGGACGGACGATAGCATAACCATCTGTTAGCTGTGACCGATAAAGATACAATAACAGGTCAAATTATGTAATTTTTATTATTACTTTAACTGTAAAAAGTGGGACAAAGTGAGGACAAAATAGGATTTAGACTGTTCAGTTTATTTACTGTCAATTGTTTTGCCAACTACCAAGACATTTTTGCCAGGCTACATCAAATGTATTAAATTATATTTCCCTACATTCAAGTAGGTAGTTTAACTGGGAATCAGGTTGTAGGCTATACATTTAATGCAAAACACAGACTAGAAACCAACATGCACAACAAAACATTCCCGTTAGCCCATCCAGTGTACAGTAACAGCCAGACAAACACCAATCCATAAGTAGACATCTGTCGGATGCACATTATTAAAACAGAACTGCAAATGTCACAGCATATCAAGTAGCCTAGCGAACAACTGTTTGTGAAACTGGGAGGATATGGATGGAGTTACTGGGAGGGAATGAGTGGAACGTTTTTCGTTCCCAAACAGGATTTCTGCACGCAATCCTGTTTGGCTTTTCATCGATCACACAGCGGCTGAACTTTACTCTTTCATCAACCATAACTCAATTCCCACTCATCTGCCAATAATATATCACCCAAAAGTGTATCACTCATCCCTGCTAAAAACATCTCAACACAGCTCCATAACGTAATACAATCACTGAGAGAGTTGCAATACAAGCAACCTGTTTATAGTTTCCCTGGAATTCTGGCACAAACCCACGCAGTTAATATATGAAGCAACAAGTGTGGAAATGTTTCAGATAATATTTGCTTCAGATCCACCTGGTTACATGTAAGCTCTTAAGGAAAGGAGAATTTGAAGACTCCCAGCTAGGTGTTGAGGTTCATCGGCTGGGCTCACAGACACAGGCTTGGTTTGGACAAATTAAAGACTTCATTAAAGGCCAATCAAAGGATAAGACTGGTGCACACATACAAGGTGTAGTGGGTATAGAGTTTGTGTGTGGCAAGCAGAGTGTGAAGCTCTTTATGTAATGATGTGTAACTGGAGGTGTAGGTGTAAAAAAAAAAAAAAAGTGTCAGCTTAGTTTCACATGATAAACATTTGTGCTGGAGCATGAATAAGTCATTTTCATAACCAAAAGATAAACTACATTCATTTACACACAATCCGATTATAAACACAACCCAAGTAAAGATGTAATTTTCTCTTCAGCCCGCTTCTCCATGTCAACACACAGATGAGCAGAACGGCCATCACAGGGGCCCACCCTTGTTACACCCAGGGGGCCGTAAGAAATCTAGCATGGATGTGCACTTAGGGAACACATTCCAACTGCTCTGAACGTCTGGGTGTTGTGGTCTGGAGCCAAACAAAAACCCGGACAGTGCAAACACGAACCAAACAAAGACGTCTAACGACAGCTAGGAGGGACTTCATTTAAACATGACTTTTACCAAAGTACACAAGTCAATCGAGATTCACAGAGATTTTCCTTCAGGCCTATTATGAAGATCAGGAGGGATTCTGTAAGTGCAGTCTAGAATACATTCAACCTTCCTCTAAGAGATGGACATAAATATCACAGCACACACCATCTTCTCTGCTCCATGGCCTCCTGTCTGCAGCGCCTCCATCTGCCCTCTCCATCTTCATCTGAAAGAAAATAAATCAACTTTATTGATCCCCCAGAGGAGTCCCAGGGAGAAGAACAGGCAGAAATAATAAATCAAGGGAGAACAATACACAGGATGTAAGCAGGCAGTGTGAAACATACAGAAGATGTATATAATGTGGGGGTGAAAGGGGTGCAGCAGTAGTTCACTTTAAACTGTACACTTGTAAGAGAATGCAAAACAAGAGTAAGAGATTCGTATATATTTGCAATAGTCCCAATTATCCAGATTTATAAGCCTTATTAAAAGGCTCCTTTAAGTCCTAGTCCCTTTTGTATGCAGCAGTTCAGCGTCTCACCGTCGGGGTCTTGAAGCGTCTCACCGTCGGGGTCTTGTGGCCGGGGTCGGGGTCTCCCTTCCTGGGGTTTGAACAGGACTATAGTTGGAAAAACACGTTCTACAAACTATTCCCTAGTTACAAACAACTAGTGTTTTACACAAATAGCCATTTTAGAGTTTGGTCAAATGCTCTGAAGAAGGGTGGTCACACTTTACAATAAGAGTACATTTAGTGCAGTAATACACATTATTGTATCAGAATCGCTTTTATTCTCCAAATGCATCAACTGGACACACAGGAATTTGTCTTGGCATCCAGACAGTAAAATGTGCATAGCTCTAGTAAGACATGCTATTTAAAACAATGTTTAAATAAGAGGATAATACAATTAAAAAGTCCAGTTCAGACTCCTGTAGGAAGGATGGGGAGGGGGGGGGTAAGTCATTGATTCAGGAGGGAAATAGCCTTAGGGAAAACGCTATTCTGGCGTGTATGGTGGCGTGTGGTCCCTGGCCTGTTGGCACGGTACCGCCTACCCGAGGGGAGCAGCTGAAAGATGTTGCTTGCAGGATGAGATTATCAGCAGCGATTTTACCTGCCCTCTTCCTGACCCTGGCCTCATACAGGTCACTGATTGACAGCTGACAGTCTAGTCAGCCTCTCTGCTGTGCACTAGATACGTTGCAGCCTGTTCTTTGCAAGGGCGGATGCTGAGGCAAACCACACCGTGATGGATGAAGAAAGAAGGCTTTCCACCGTGGCTCTGTAAAACCTGGACCGAACAGAGCTGGAGACGTTCAGTTTCCGTAGCTGCCTCAACATCCCACTGTGTGCCCTCTTGATGAGGGAGGAGGTGTTTTCTTCCCATTTGAGGTGGTTTGCTATTGTGGTGCCTAGGAATTTGAATGACTCCACAACCTTAACAACAGAGCTATTGATGGTTAGGGGTAGTAGAGGGGAGGGGGCTCGGCAGAAGTCTATCAGCATTTCCACTGTCTTTTAATTGGACTTAAGTTCCAGATTATTTTTGGCACACCACACAGCCAGATGAGACACTTCCTGCCTATAAGCAGACTCGTTGTTGCCCTTGATAAGGCCGAACAAGGTGGTTGCCTGTTAGTGAGGAAATCCATAATCCAGTGGCAGATAGAGGGTTCCACCCCAATCAGGGACATCTTTAGCCGCTCAGGTATGATCGTATTAAAGGCTGCACTAAAATCCAAACAGCATCCTGACATAAGAGCCAGGAGAATCAAGGTGGTGCAGAGCAAAATGCAGGCTAAGGTTAACTTGCTCTGTATGCGAACTGCAGTGGATCAAGATGGGGAGCTGTGATGGGTTTGAGATGGGACAGAACCAGCCGCTCTAGACATTTCATGACCACAGATGTAAGGGCCATGGTTCTGTAGTCATTGAGGCCTTGGAAACAGTTCTTCTTTGGGACTGGGATGATGGAGGATTTAAAAACAGGCAGGAACCTTAGATAAAACAACAAACTGATAATGTCTGTAAAGACTGCAGCAAGCTAACTGGCACAGTGCTTCAGAGTGGCAGGCGAGATCCCATCCGGGCCCCCTGCTTTCCTTGCACTCTGCCGGCTGAATAGCCGGTGTACGTCCTTCTCGTCAATAGTAAAGGGAGCTTGATTGTGAGTCGGAGTGTTCCCCTCCATGCTTAGGTGGATTCCATGGTTATGGATATGATACTGGAAGGGGAGGGGGGAGGAGAAGAAAACCTCTCAAATCGGGTATAAAATTCATTCAAATCATTGGCCAGTTTAAAAGATGGGGTGGCTTGTTGTATTTTAGTTTTATAGCCTGTCAAGTTCTTCAGTGACCTCCAGGCTGAAGAGGAGTCATTGGTGCTAAATTGTTCCTCCATCTTCACCTTGTAGGCAGCTTTTGCTTATCTAATGGCTTTGTTTAATTTTTGCCTGGCAAGCCTATATCCATCTCCATTCCCCTCTCAGTGGGCCTGCTCCTTGGCTTTCCTAAGCAGCCTTGGTGATTTTGTGAACCCAGGCTTGCTGTTATTATATTTCACCAGTTTTGGGGGGAATACAGGTTTGTTCACAAAAAGAAATGCATGCATGTCTGTATATGAGTCAATGGAGTCACAAGTGGCACACATGGATTCCCAATCTGTACAGGCATGAAAACGGGTCAGGGGTGAAAAAGGTGAGAAGGATATTATCCCTCTAGGGGGGTCCGGGGACATACTCCCCCGGAAGAAAATGTTGAATATTCCATATTTTAAAGCATTAATCTGATGCATTTTGAGATGCATTTTTTGCCAACCTGGGGAGAGCTGGAGAAACTTAACTTCAGCTATTAGTCAAAAATATTATGGCCTCCTTACTAAGTATTTAGTACGACAGTACATAAAGTAACTATGAATTAATGTGACTATCATTGTAAGCACACACAGAGGATCATGGGCATCAGGGCCATATATGCAGTCTAGTGTTAATTTTGTCACCTATTTTTAATGTAGTCTTAGTCTTAGTCTTGTGCCAAATGTCCTTGTTAGTTTTAGTCATATTTCTCCGCGTACATTCTCTTCACTTGAGCAGTGATGGTGCGCTGCGATGGCACCGTGTATTCAGTCCGTATAAAGGAGATCACTAACCCCTGGTCATCCACAAAACTCAGAGGTAGCATCCCACTGCCAAGCCGGTTCGGTCGCGTGTTGGCACGCCCGGTAATTTCATCATCTTATCTCAAGAGGTGTAAACCGAGGAGGTAAACTCCCTGTTCGTCTCAGTGCGGGACTTCTTGTTTGACTGGAGAAGGCGGGGCTGCGCACTAAGGGCTGCGCACGGAGACGAGACGTCTTTAGGTCATTTGCATACTCCTGAATGTTTTTTATGAATGAAGACATGCCATGGGACCTTTAATACATGGGCTGTTATAACTGATGTTTTCAACTACAATTCCGAGTTGTTTGTCTTGTCGGAGTCTCCCTGCTTCTGAAATGCGCGAACGTCTCCGCCCAGCACTCGTCCACTAGTTCACAGCATTGAACTAGTGGATCAGCATTCCACTATGCGTATCCTGTTGCGTATGCCCTCACACATTGTTGAGATCATATGCTGGATGCTTTATTCTTTATTCTTTCTTTCTAACTGTAGCCAACTTGTGCAACTTTGTACACCTTTGTTGCCTAGGCCTACTTTGCTAAAAAAAAATAGATAATATTTATGATTACGGCATAGCTTCTCCCCTAATTTTCTTCTTCTAATTTACTTAATTTACTGAGAATAACTTGATTGACATGGTGCGACATGGTGAGAGAGAGAGAGAGAGAGAGAGAGAGAGAGAGAGAGAGAGTCCAGGAGACAACTTAATGGTGTAATTGGTGTCAAGATAGTGTTAGCTCACAAATAGCTTTTCCACATAAATCTAAATTTTGGGCATTCATCATGAAGTACAGTTTTAAAAACAAAGTGGGAAATCTACATAGAACCACTAAACTATGAAAAGAGCACCCTGCCACTGACAAATCTATTTTGGAATTAAGATTTGTGCTTGCAGTGTAGAGTTTGACCCGCACAAGCCAAGGAAATCAGGTCAGAGATCCCTCAGATGATGGAAAATGTACACCCACCTCCAGCTCAACACTTTTTGTTCTTTGGTCAGAAAAACAACGTTTTAAATCTGTATTAAACCTGACCGAAGGCTACATTTGTTCAAGAATGGGGTCAAAGAGCCGCCACTTTCACTTTATACTCTTTGCTAAATGGCAGAACATTGTAGGAGTGATCTTTAAAAATACAAAGCAAAGTATGACACTCCTGAAAGAGCTTATGTTAAGGTCAAGTGTGCTGATCATAGAATCAGCCTGGTTTGATCTCCGATCATGAGGCGATGCTCTTCCCAATGACCGGTGAATGAATCTGTGACATTCCTCAGAACTTGGACAAAAAGGAATGTATGATAAAAAAAAAGACTAGGGTTATTTTAAAACTGGAAGAATATTACGAGGAAATTTGTCTCCAGGAAAGGGTCTTCTGAAATGACATTTCAAAAGGCCAGACTTCCTGAGAGGCACCGACTCTTCCACCATTAAAGCAGTGCAACGCCGACTTGAGAGGCACTAACTTGTCCGCTATGAAAGCAGCGCATTGCCTACTTAAAGCACTAGTTATTTTTGACATATCAGGGGCTTTCAGTAAGCATTTAAACATAGTACCATCAAACACATGAATGTGAACGTACCGGTATGTGTTTGAGAGATTTGGGTGGTGTTTTATATTAGGGGGATAATACATAATTACAATAATTCTAACAATAATAATCATCATGTCAGGTATATTTCATAATGGCGGTTGTAAAATGCCTCATGTGGATTAAAAGGAGGAAGGCCTGACAGTGCTTAAGATGTGATAAAATAATGTATATCCTGAATATAATGGGAAGCACGCAAAAGAAGCCATGAAGATTGGGTTGTGTGGGATCTTTGCCAAGGATTAGTTAATATTATGGCTGCAGCAGTTTGCACTTACTGGAGGCATTGTAGTGATGAATCATTGAGACAGGTAAGAACAGAATAATTACAATAATCTAGCCTGGATGAAGTCATGCTTGAATGCTTCATGTTAGAATTCACAGAAGGAATGTGAGGATGATTTGCTGAGCAAATTATTCTTTTTATTTTATTAAGAGAGTTTACCCTAACAATCAGTAACTTGCTGTCACTGATCCAAAAACAATAGAGATGACTAATTAATATAATTAAAAAGGCAGCAATAGCAGTAATTGTAGACCACGAAACAGGGCAGGGGATGACAGAGCATGATGGATCGACATGAATTGTGGCCACTTTTAAATATGAGGCAGCAATTAGATACATTTGACTTTGAGTCCATTAATCATAACCATAATTTAAAGGTTTGGAGTTTCATTTCTACTTAAGCTTTTTTTTTTTCTTCTGTATTTCTATCTGAAACGACAAACCAAACTAATTATCAGTCTAAATAAATTGAGATTACCTTCCATAGAGATTTGTCCAAATTCCCTTGGAATTTGAAAACACATCTAACTCATTTTAATTGCCTTCTACATCTCCATCCCATATTTACAGTGGAGTGCAACACCTGTGTAACATTTTACTTGATGCAGTGTCTAGTATATACAATTATTATTGTTGAAAAAAATCAGGCCACAGGAGTAGGGATATAATTAACCCCTAATTATTCTGGTTTGCTGTACATGGTAAATTATGATAAATAGGCATCCCCAAACCAAGGAATACAGAACATTAACAATAAACATCAGAGCAGTTAAAAAAAACGAACAATTAAAAGGCAAACTCAAATCAAGTAGTTCCCGTTTACAGGCCTTCTATCACTTGAACAGTGTTGGGCAAGTTACTTTAAAAAAAGTAATTAGTTACAGATACTAGTTAAGTTACTACTAGTTACTACTTAAGTAACTATAGATTACCTAGTAAGATTTCTGGAAAAAAACATAAAATGTGATCATTTATTTGAAACAAATCATTCTTCCGGCATGAAATATATATCCTCAAGACAGCAACATTGTTGCCAAGCAACACCAGCTAACAGATAGGCAGAGATTGACGGCGCATTAGTGCTTAAAATTAATTGCTATGATCACAGTGTGAAAAAAACAACTGTTTGAAACAGGTTATCAACTTCAATATGAAGTGCCATTATACGTAAACAAAATTAGTCTATGCAAGGAAGAAAAAAAACTGAATCGGAACTGAACTGAAAACTGAAACGGAATCTGCAAGAAATTAATTTCTTAATGTTGTTTGCTTGAAACACGTCTATCAACTTGATCTGCATCAAGTGCGGCTCTCTTTTTATTCAGGGTGTTACCTGCGGTGGAGACGTGCCTGGCACACACAGGGATTTGTGCGTCAATGTTGAGAGAAGCGGGTATTTGTGGCAGCCCGTGTCTCTCCACCAATGCAGCGTGTTGCTGTCTGGGCCGGGGATGACGGGGTCGCAATTGTCCGTTCAAGCTGGCTGCTCTGTGCGTTATCCATTTTCGAAACAGGATAGACTATTATTCGCTTGATCAGAGTGCCCGTGAATAGATAAGATGGAAAACAATAAAATAAAAACCAACGGTCTAATCATAGACCGTAAAAAATGCGCTACACAACATGGCACTTTGAAACCCGAATCGTTTATATATATTTGAATACGGATATTTCATCATATTCAAATGCATATTTGAATATCGAATAAAAAGTGACAGCCCTAGATTATAATATGAATCTGTTCACTTAGTGCAATGCAATCTTCTTTCTGCAATCTTAATCATTTTGATATTTAAGCAGTTAAACTGAATCAACATCGGCCATGACTATTTAAGGGTTCATTTGAAAGACTGGTGAATGTTGGTAAGAATATAAAGACAGAAATATAGCTGGCAAGGTGACTCCTGGCTATGCATGTTCCCTGTTGGCAAATCCAATAGGAAACAAAGCAATGTGTCTGTGTGTAATTCATGAAGTTAGGTAACATTTTGGGATAAACAGTACACAAACTGTTCAAATGTCCGCAATAAAAATATTTATGAGGATAATAGCCGTGAGAGCAGTTTACACTTACTGCTGCTCTATTGCTATGATATTGCTAGACACACTGTGGTAGCCTTTCAATGGGCAAAACCACATACTGACGTGACTAATTTAAGCGTTTCAGTTAAATTCTATTAGTGAAGACCATGGGAATCAGCCTACAGAAGCTTAGGCACATGGCTGGGATGTGATTCTGGCCGCCAAATGTAAGAAGAAAAAGCATGCTGCAGCCACACAGTCGTTAATTACAGAAAAGGACCTCTGACAGACCCTTTCTTGACCTGGTTTATTCCCTGGAGAGCACGCACACACGCAGGCACACACCCTTTTTGACCTGGTTTATTCCCTGGAGATCATGCACACGTACCTTGCAAGTTTATCTATATTAATGATAAAAAAAAACGATTTAGCTTCCACTATACCTCCCAGGCTCTCCCTCACCTTGCTCCTTTCATGTCTCACACTGTTTTTATTTTGCCCACAGCCTGCGTTATTTATGATCCAATGAAAACTATTTACATACCACCATTAGGTGGCAAATTATGTCAAGAGGGGTGCTGGATATGCAACCACAGTGCCAGTTCAGTCCCTGGCCTGGTTGGTCAGCTGGGAGTCAGCCAGCCAATAACCACACTGATACACAAAAGCCCCAACTACATAAATCTGTGACGGCAGAACAAACACAGAACTGGGAGACTCTTTGGCCTAGCTAGATACCAGAGGTCACTTAAAGACGGGCCACGGTCCAGGGCCAGACCAAGATGTTGTCCTCTCTGGACCCGGACGTATAACGGATAACTTATTTAGGATTACTACTGTACATTCATGACTGAGCGGTTCTAGTCATACTGGATCAGCTTTTCTAGCCATTATGGCACTGTGCAATCTGATAAGCATTTTGAGTAGAGTTTGTAAGTGTGATATAGAAAACAAACAGAGAAGGGTAGAGGTAAAGTTATTTAACATGGTAAAATGTTAAATCATGTTTAAAATTTGCCGATAGCCTTTTTAGTTCATTTTTCTTTATTCTTTATTTAATATTCACGTTTGCATAACGGCTGTTATGCACTTTTTGGAGTACTTATTATCAACAGTAAAGTACTGTTGAAAAATGTTATTGTACATTCTTCATTTGATTTCAGTAAGCTGTTGATTACATGCAGACATTGATACAACTACTAGGCTACTTAAAAAGGAAGAGCACAGAATCGTGTTTGCCTTCTTCTTGAGGAAATACTTGAATTTGTATTTCATATCCCTGTTATATGCTACCAATTGATAAGCCTAGGCCACTACAATATTAATAGTTTTAGATATCTTATCCATCATTCCTTTGACAATCATCTGGCAAGAATCAGTGTTAAAGATTCAATACATGTCTATTTATCCCAATTATATAAATACATTTTTTAAATAGGATTACTTGGCAGTTTACTAGAGTAATAGTAGTAGTATTACCGTATTTATTTCTAACATTATTCTATCAACACAGACATTTATATCAATAGTCTGGCGTTATAATCGATTGGCCTCGGGTGTACCGTGGAGTGGGTAAAACTGTTTTTATTGACAGGCTAGCAGTTCCCGTTGACTTGCACTAGCCTAGCACCAGCAATCTCTGCAACTAGAAGAACTGAATGAAACGTGTTGAAAACGATCTCCAATGATAAATAACACGCTGGCTCACTTGGATATGAGGTCCGATGTCCAAAATCCTGAACTATCCCTTTTAATTCATCAACATAGAAAAGGAACACGATCAATCTTTTTTTGTACAAAACACTGAAGAAATCAAATGGCCGCGACGTACAC
>OMLJ01081368.1:6260-17176 GCA_900302595.1 Gadiculus argenteus | reverse complement strand
CGCACATCTTTTCCCTCTCCAAGCACAGGGAGCACGGGTTGATTTGACCGAATATGACAGGACAGCTGTAAAACCTAAGGGGGGGAAGTTTTGACAGCTTTACTGCCTTGACTTTATGAGCCCCGAGCACCAAACACGATACCTTGGTTTGTAGTTTGATCAGAGGGTGCTTGGATCTGTCAAATGAGGACACTGTCAACCAATTGAATACATTCAGACTAGTGTTAATTTTGTCACCTATTTTTAATTTAGTCTTAGTCTTGTGCCAAATGTTCGTTAGTTTTAGTCATATTTAGTCATTCACATATCTTATTTTGTTAGTCAAGTTTTCGTCGACTAAAAGTCTCGTAATTTTAGTCTAGTTTTTGTCAAGAGAATCTCAAAACACGTTTTGAGATGGCGGTTAGAGCAAAGCACAGCGAGGTATGGAAATATTTAACAGAAATAGATCATAAGGTGGAATGTAAAACATGCCAAGCGAAATTGATCTACCAGAGTAGCCTACTACAAGTAGGACTATGCAGCAACATATGCTCCTGAAACACAACGGTGAGTTGGGGAAAGCAGACCGGCAGCAATCCGCTATGTTCACCGCCGCAAGACGCAGCTGGAACCGCGGCCGTGGAGAGATCACAACGCTGATAACATCAGGTGATGCAGTCGCATAATGCATTAACCAAAGATGGTGGTCAGCAAAATAAAGAATATGCTGGCGTTTTTGCAATTGTAAATAGTTAATCGGGTTTGTAGCCGACACTCAGACGTGAACTCATTCTTGCGTGTGGGTGTCTTCATTCATAAAAAACATTCAGGAGTATGCAAATTAATCTAAATACGTCTAGTGTCCGTGAGCAGTCCTTAGTGCACAGCCCCGCCTTCTCCTGTCAACCAACAAAGCCTGCGCCGAGACCCGCGCTCGGTTTTACAGACAGCTTAATATAAGACGGTGAAATTGCCGGGTGGGCCAAGCCACGACCGAACCGGCTTGGCAGTGTAAAAAGAGATGAGAGATGATGCCTCCGAGTGTGTGGAGGACCAGGGGTTCCTGATCTTCTTTATACAGACTGAATACACAGGGCCATCGTACCATCACTGGAGATTGGAGAGAATGTACGCGAAAGAAAAGTAGAAAAAGGTAGACGATTTTAGACAAAAATTGAGATTTTATCTTGAAATTAACACCAAGTCAGACATGTGAAGACATGGTCCAGGCATGTCCTTGCGTTCCAGGGACCATGTTTCCAAACTTCTAATAATTTGAGGGAAATGTTTTTGTTAAGTAAATCTCCCTCTTAATGTGTACTCGCACTATCAAAGTAAAGCATGGCGGTTCAAATATATTATACCAAAGTGAAGTTGATGAAAACATGCGGTCACCGATTGTATTCTGTAGTCTAAAAGTAATAGCGAATCATTTTAATAAAATGTATAAAATCCAAACCTTAGAGAACTATATATCCTGCACAATCAGCAGCAGTCTCTTAAAGAACCGTGGGATCAAAAAAAAATCATAATGAGCTTTGTGAGGAATAAAGAACCTTCGTTGAAGAATAATTGGCATTGAAAATATGCAAACATTGTTCACCATAAGTCGTTTATTTAGAAGTTATTTGAAATGTATATGAAGCTTTCCTAATGGTGAACAACACATAAAATATATATTCAAGTGCCAGAGCAAATAAATAATGAACTGTCGTATGGTGAGGGAGCAGTATCCCCCAACAGATGAGCCCATGAATACATGGCTAGATAATACATCTACGTTGGAGCCTCAGAGATGTGCTGAAACGTAAAGACTAGGCTACGTTTCTAGATGACGAGCACAGAGAACACTTGTTCATGGCCAATTTCATGGGGGCAGGGTTGCAACGGGTGGGCCCTGAAGAATGACGTGCCGCAGAAGAATTGCGAGGGGTATGGTATCAAAACAACGCTGGCGGCGTGAAAAGGAGGAAAAGCAATCTCATCCTAGGATACAAACAAAGAATAAACTCCACACTAAAAAAACACAACATTTCTGCCGCCAAGATAATCAACAATTCAGTATTTAGAAATCTGGTTCATTAGGCGGCCCACCTTCTATCACAACTCACTACCAGCCCCCTCTATTTTATCTAATCTGACCTCCTCTGCTTGCGTGTCATATTGCCATGGCAACAGGCACTAGGGAGAGGAGAGGGAAAGGAAAAAAAGGAGTGTGTGCGTGCGTGTGCGTGTGTGCGTGTGACTCATTGGTTAATTTTTGCCTTACACTTGAATTTGGGCTGAAACTGAAAAAGTGCTTGTATTTAAATTGCCTGCAAGTGAATTAAAAACTTGCCGTATGACAAACTACGGCCCGTAATAAAGACGGAGCTGCGTTCATACCTTGTGTAACAAATGCAGATTCTTATCATTCATTTTGTGGCTCGGCAGACTTGTGTCACAGTGATAGTTATTGACTGTTGTCTTCCAGGCGTGCACCACGCACAGCCATCACTCTTCCAAGCACCCCCTCCACTTAAACATTTAATGCCCATGTTGAAGGAATCTTTTGTCAAGGTACAAATCATCTTGGGCACATCGGGACCTCAAAAACCTTTTTCAACACACCTCGATGCTTAAAGGGTACTCAGGAATGCCTTGCTTACCTGACATTTACTTATTGAGCCTTATCCCTCAACTCACAAGTACATTTTCCGTTGGCTTTCTGAAAAGCGAATGCGCAAAGTGGGCACTTTTAGGTAAGGCCCATTTGTGCAAATTGACTGGTAAAGCAAATATCTGCGTTTTATCACACATCTTGTTTTCATAAAATACAGGGAATTATAGACAAGCATCACTTATTTAAGTCTTGGGAATCATAGGCCGGGGGGTACATTTATTTTCAGATTCATGGGTCATCTTTGTAAAGCTTTCTAAATGAGTTGCGCACATGTGAAGCATTGGTAATGTGCTTGATTAAATATATTTAGAGCAGTTGAATTTATAAATCTTTAAAAAAGGCACAAGCAGATTCATTACATGGTCACTTTGTTAATGATTCACAGGTCATGCTACAAACCCAACCCACGTCCCTTGTATAGTTCAGCATGCAAATGTAAATGTAATGAGGATTTGAGACTACATGTAAAGTTACTTTTAGAGATCTGAAATTAATAGGGTAATTGTGATTGTGTTAAACCTACTCAATTGCAAACTTGAACAACGAAGGTCTCTGTGGGTTTTTCAACCTATACGTGAAACCATAGATTTAACCAGGAAACCTACATTTGTAACAAAAAAAACGAGCAAGACCGGGGTTAATTTCGACAATTAGAAGCAGCACTTGCTTGTGATGAAGGAGTCCCCTTGCGTCTCACAACAGAGAAACGCTGCTATAACCACGGAAGACAATAGTCAAGAGCAAATGAAGTATGTTAAGGATTAAATAGAGAGCTGCTTAATCTCAAGCCCTATCTCATCATTGAAGGAGGAAACAGACGGGAAATGCCTCATCCTCCTCAACCATTTCTAGAGCTTTGGGGGGCGAGGTAGAGATCGACGTGTAGTGGGGTCAAGGAGTGAATCAGTGGCCTTTAGCCACTGTTCGCCGTAGTAAATTGATTGTGTAGGCAAGTTCCCATTACATCGAATGGTGGAACTAGCGTTGGGAATAACCATCGGAAGAGGACCTCCTCTTCCTATAGTCATCAAGTCAAGTGATCTGCATTTTTGATCTGTGTTTTTGAGGTTCTCAGATCAAGCAATTTTTTTGCCAATAACGGCCAGTCATGATTGGCGTCCGATTGATCCGAGCATCTCTAGACCATAGGAAGAGGAGATTTCCATTACTGGGATGGGGACCTTTCCATTACAGGGTAGGGGGTATGGCCATTACATGGTATGGTCATTCCCAATGCAGGGGGAATTTGACATGCCGGATGTGACATATTTGGCTCAATCATTGACAAAACAAACTGCCAAAAATGCACTTGGGTTTATCTTTCAAGATATATTATATTATGAGCATGGCCAAAAAGTTAACATGACTGATATAAAAAAAAAGGCAGCTGAAGATATTTCACTCAACTTATAAATATCACATACTGTATATGCATTATAATTTAAAAGTGATAATGGTCTTTAACATTTCCCAAATGTCAATGTAATTGCATTTCATGGCATCCTTTTATTGAGTTTAAGCCCAGCAGCTCAAACGTAACAGTTTTCAAACGCAACTACTCGAGTTGTCCAGAGTGTTCCCCAAGCATACATGGTTTTATGATTGGGAATCTTAAAGAGAAATGATGCATAAATAAGTTTCAAATAAATATTTTTGATTCATTCGTTTAGTATTTACATCAAATGACAAACCCAAACATTGAGTTGTGTCAGAATCTTTGACTTGTACATAGATTAATGTTAATAAATCACTGTTTGATCTGAACTCGGATCAATGCTATAGCTGGTGGAGAAAATAATTTGTGTAAGTGGATGAAGCTTTCAGAAGGGGATTTAAGGAATAGTTCGAAATGTTGGACATCTGACCTGATTTCCAAATGAGCCAGTGTGTTATTTATCATTGGAGATTATTCAGTTCATCTAGTTGCAGAAATTGCTGGTGCTAGGCTAGCGCAAGTCAAGGGGAACTGCTAGCCTGCTAATGGCTTTTTATTATAACTATCTTTGCATCGCAATGATCGCATTACATTTTGAGGGACTACTTTCTCAGCAACGGCAGAATTTTACTGTGCTCCCGTGTGGCAACCAATCCGGTGCAGCAGAACGTAAACAGAAGCGCACTCCGGGTAATATCAGTCCGCCACTGCCGTAGCCTGCTTCCAACTACAGGGCTTATAAATTAAATGCAATGCAAGGGTAGTTTTATTTCTAAGATTGTTCTATCAACACAGACATTTACATCGATAGTCTGGTGTTATAACCGATTTGCCTCAGGTGTACTGTGGAGTGGGTAAAACTTTTGGACAGGCTAGCAGTTCCCCTTGACTTGCGCAAGCCTAGCACCAGTGATCTCTGGAACTAAAAGTACTAAATGAAATGTGTTAAAAGCAATCTCCAATTATAAATAACACACAGGCTCATTTGGAAATGAGGTCCGATGTCCAAAATTCAGAACCATCCCTTTAAGGGTTTTTCTACAGAGGACAGTCTGCACAGTGTTGATTTGTTTGTCACCAATTAGGCGGCAACAGATCCCTGTCTGTCCTCAGACATTCAATATTAGCTACAGCCTGAATTGTGAGACTAGTACACATACAATTTCTTTAATATATATTTTGGGATTAAGTTAAATTAGTTTTCTAGATGGTTACATGAACAATTTCCTATTCACCATCTGAATCCAGTGACCAATGAATCCCACAGAATGTCCTATACAGTCAAATGTAGCACTTTGTCTTATGAGAATTAATATAACAATTTAAATAATACAAACTTGATATAGTATGATCTAACTAGAGTTCTCAAAAGAAGCAGGAGAAGTTTAGGAGCGATCCTCCTTAGTTCAGGTCATGGCTGCTGCCTACGACGATACTAAGCCCTTCAGTTCAACGAAAATATACAATAACAAAAATGCCGCTTGCCAGGTCAAATATTTATGGTCTTATAACAATTCGATGAAAACTTAAACACTAACTCGAACACGCACCATATTTCATTAAACATTTTTTAGAAGAAACCCTGAGAAGGGGTCAAAAGGTTATGGTGAATCTCTTGTATTTCAAGTTCACAAGAGGTGCCTTGGAGTAAGAATAAGAACTACGTATTGTGTCTTTTTGATAACAAAATAAATAAAATAAATAATAAAAAAATAAACCATATATTTCAAGGACCTGCTCCCGCAAGTAAAGTTTTTGGTGAAACACTTCATTATCAAGGTGGACAGTCCGAAGAAAATTACATTTTCCAGATAGGGCCAAACAAAAACAAAGCATGAACTGTGCGTGAACTTACGTCAAAGTTGTTGAGGGCGTAAGCGAGCTCTCCTCCCCCTGCTGGGTGGAGGGCAGAGTCCTCGGTGGCGGTGGCCTGGGCGGCGTTGGAGATGCCAGACACCGCCGACTGCAGCTGCTTATAGATGAGGTCACGGTTGGCCTTGTAGGCCGCCACGTCAGGGTGCTGCAGGCAGGCGCGGGACGCCGTGTACAGCATGGGGATGTTCCTCTGCAGGACGCCCCGGGCCGCCGCCATTTGGTCCTTGTGATGAACGTCCTTTAGCTCCTGTCCGCAAGGGGGAAAAAATAGAAGGTGTGAGGGGAGGCCAGGGACAGGCGGCGTCACCGGGGTCAGGGGAAGACACTAAAGCGATTTGAAGCTTTTGAAGGGACGAGGGCAGATGGAAGTAAGGCCCGTCGAGTCCCCCGATGTGTGTACAGTGGAGGAATATAATTCTTTGGATTGTAAATAGGCCTGTTACGCCCTCGTGGAGACACTTAAGTGTGACAAAGCTTGCTCTGGGTGACCCAGATTTGTTTCTGTCCCCTGCGGTAACGCAACACAGTCATAATCAGGTCATTACATTGTGCCTTTGCGATTTAATGGATTGCTATTCAGGACACTTTTGTATTGTACACTTTTTTTTTTATACACGAGCACAGACAATGTTATCACCAGAATACCTGCACAGAGCAAATTAAAGAGTTGCTACTTTGCAAACACCCTTTCTATTCTTATTCCTGCAAAGAGCATCTGCTGAAAATGTATATTTGAAACCCTTACTTTACGTTACTCTACTGTGCAACATCTTTGACAGTCATAATTAAAACAACACCACAATTAAAAGCAAATTCAATTTGTAAACAGTCAAATATTATTTTGTACAGTTATATGGACATGAAAATCCAGGTTTACACATACAGGTTTACACATTGAAGTATACTGAACGCATGTGTTGGGAAAACATGACATCCTTTCTAGATCCAATTCAAATAAATCTGCATATGGATGAACCCATCAGAATCAGAATGAGGCCTGAGGTTACGTGAAACACATCCTCTCCATCATATCTATTACCTAAAATGCAAAAGTACATTTTGACAGTTGCAGTTGAATTGGTTATTCGCTGCACGTTTGTATCCACTATCAGTGATGTATTAACAATGACACCTTTTGTGAATAAACTTCCCCACCATTAAATCCTCATGTAATCAGACACGTTACAACCAAAGCGCCACCCAAATTAAGCCTAAAAACATGTGCAAGAAATTAAATTCAACCATGTTGATTTTAGTGTGAACAAACGTATTCTGTTTGAACACAATATTGAAACTAGGAAATTATATATTTTTTTAAATGGATATAGCAGGCTACAGTTCAGTGGAACAAGAAAACAGGGCACAGTTTAGCTATTCAATTTCAAGAGGCTGTACAGCTCTTTTTTTCCCAGTGTCAACAGTGGAAATGTTTTTAGAAACCAGATGAGTTCACAATTTCCTATTATCCACTGAGAAATAAGATTAAAAGTAACCCAATATAAATATTTATACCAAACCCCACCCATTAACAATCCCATTAGCAACCAGACTTAAACATAAGTCACAATTTACCCATTTGTATATGCATTTTATTCAAACAGCAGAGTGGGCCATATATTCTAGAGCGGCTTTTGACAATAAAGGCTTAGCTTTGGAAAGGACCATAGTATCTCAACAGCTAATTAAACCTTACATTTCTTTAGACTTTGTTCATTTTATAAACCTTACTATGCACAATGCCCGTATATACGCTACCCTCCTGTCTCTGGCACTACTTTGTGTACATCATTTAATAAGTGCAAGCATTTCCTAAGCCCAGACAAAATGTGATATACATTCCCTTTATCCAATATTAAACTACTGTTTAATATTTTATGAAAGGCCCAACTATAAATTAGCTCTAATGCAGTCTCAACAAATGGGTGCAGTCCCCACTGGAACACGGCATTTCTATTCTCACCGTTGGGAATAAAAATCATTGCACTTAATGTTGGAATTAAAACACTTCAAAATTATGGGGAAAGGGGGGCAATGAATGTGCAGGTCTTTATTCCTAACCGAACACCATACTGCTGAGAAACAGCAAGAATGGCAATTAGGAGGAGAAATACAATGCATAAGAGTAGGGTTGAACGCATTATTTTGATAAACTCTGAAACTATTACGATCTGCCAGAAAACAAAGCTTTTGAACACTTCCCTCAAAAAATAACTTTTTTGAGAAGTCATCATTAGTTTGCCATATATATTTTTTTCACTTAGTTGCCAGTACCCCAGCGAGGAGACTTGAAACAACTTTTACGAAGCTCTTATAGTGAAACAGCGACCAAGACTCAAAAGATTGTATATTCTTAGACACCTTGATTCTGTTATAATCTTCACAATAATGAGAAAGGTAAACAGTAAATCTAATTTAAGTTCTAGCACTAATTACCCCCTCTATTTTAGATTAGACAGTTACAAAACCGAGGGATGCAAATCTGCATCCGTACAGGGAGGCGATGCTTATCCCATTATGCAGTTGCTTCACCTGGAAATATAATCATGAAATATACTTCACTCATGACTAACACTCACAAAAAAAGAAAACGGCAATCGGTTTTGATCTCCATGACAATGGGTTTTGTCAGCCGTGCTCATTCAGCCTGTGTATCCCGTACCCGCGCCATTTCCCTCGCCCCTCCTCCATACCTTGAGACGGGTAATAAGGAGATTGTTCATGCTTACAACATCTAATCTTTTAACCAAAGCATGGGCACACTATCCATGGCTTGCCGTTTTCCCCCAGGGCTCTGACTGGGTGTGTGCAATACAAACTGCAGGTGATTACACGAGGAGGCTACCTGATGAGTCCTAGCCATGCAAAGGCGTCCTTGTGTGCGGTTCAGAACATAAATTATAACACACGCATTTTGATTAAACTCTTCCTAACTTTACCTGCTGTCTCTTGGCGGCCATGATGTTGAGCTTGTCCACCTCTGGTTTCAGGGCCTTGTACTGGATGCCCAGGTCCTGCTCGGTTCCGGCATTACGCACCTTCATCAGGTTCTCCTCAACCTAGAACAAGAACAACAGGGTTATTAAACAAGTCTTCTTTGTAAACTAAAATATGACCATCGTTCACGTTGTGGTTTCAGACACAATTAAGAATCAAAGTGTCATTTAAAATATGTTCTATGTTCTAAATATTCCACTACTCCACATAGCGATAGTCCCAGTCTACGTGCCACTTCATTTTGAGCATGTGAAAAACATCTGGACATTAGCCAGATCAGGACCAGTGGGATGTGTTCTTGTTCCACTTGCTGACAGATGGAAGATAATGAAGTAGGCAGCTTTATAAAAAGAATTATGATAAGATAAAGGGCTGGGCTCCGTGCTATGACATGGGCATAGAAGGAAGTGCTTCAATTCAGCTACGTGAGCAATTGTAGAACCACCCAAACACAGCAATGTAGTTTTCACCAAATATATGGGATGTACATACTCAATCAACTGTATACATTTTGGGGATAGGGTTTCCTTTGTATTTATTAACCACTAACAAATTAATCATTAATAAATGAGTCATTGATTTACATTGCTAGTGATCTGAAGCCAGTAATGACATAACAAGTTATATATAAAACATTTAGGAAATTAACATGGATAGTTTTCCATGTCGTTCTTAATGCATCACAAAATAAACAAATTATGCTGTTCTGTTCTTAGATAGAACATTCTCTGTTGACCGTTTTGCAAAGTGCCCGGTTCTAATTAGAACAATTACAGCTTTGTGTGGTAGCTTTTAGCAATGCGCCAGAATAAGACTCAACTTAAACTAAATTAAAAAAATATACATATATTTTTTGCAATAATATCACTCTTAAATGATTAAATGAAAAGTGCACTAAAATTAACATTGTAGTCGGATGTCAGTTTACAATTTTTTTTGAAAACCAAAGAAATCTGATCTCTCGTCATGCATCATTTTGATTATATTATATAATCAACACATAGCATGATTTAAAGTAGTGGTCATCAAAATAAGTTTCAGTAGGCAGAAGAAAAAAAAACACTATTTATAGCTATTTATAGCTTATAATTGCATCAGCCTGTATTCCTCCCATTAGAGTAGAGCAGTTTATCATGCTGGTTCTTTCAGACACCTACACATTCCTTTTCAAACGTCTACAACTCATGCTGAGGATCCACATGGACAGGATGTAACGTGGTTCCCACTATTCAAAGTAGCTCATTATTTTAAAACGTCAATACTCAAAAAAGACATAATTGTTGTTCCATATTTTTCCATTTCGACAAGAACAGACCACGGTCCAAGACTTGCAGCTAAGCCGAGGCCTGTGCAACCAGAAGTATGGATGGTTTACCAGCTTGAGTTGCAGAAGCAGTTTGTAGACATCAGACATGTCGGCCAGCACCAGCAGGTGAGTGACAGCTGAGAGGAGGGCCCGTGCGGCACGGACCATGTTGCCCCTCTTCATTGAGGAACAGGGGTCCTCAGCAAACTCTCCAGAGGCCAACTTCATCGACTCCCCTGGTGATGGCAAACAGGAAAAAAAACACATCTAAGATTCAGTTGGTTCAGTAGAAATGCTGTTCCCAGGTCAACGGTTGGAATTTGTGTCAAATATTGGCACATATTTCATTATCCTCTTTGCGCAAATGTCCTCCTTACAGGATGTTAGGAGGAACTGGGAGAGCGACCTTGGTGAGAATTTTAGAGATGTTCAGTGAAAGGCTGTGCTTGACTTAGTACATACATCTTCTCCTTGCGCCAGGCACAGGGTGATACAACTCAAGATAGTTCTAAGAGCACACTTGACAAAGTCAAGACTGGTGAAAATCTTCCCTAATGCTGACCCCACATGTCCTCGTTGTAAAGGCCAACCAGCAGACTATGTACACATGTTCTGGTCTTGCCCCAAACTTAACACATTCTGGGTCAACATCTTTGGCGCCT